>APFE030349951.1:72480-102063 GCA_000404065.3 Pinus taeda | reverse complement strand
TAAACCAACTAGTTTTGCTAGAGTTATTGTGAGTGCTAAGATAATGCTGGAGTGATAGTGAGAATTGAGAAGTATAGAAGAGTTATGCTGCCAAAATATTGAGAGAGAAGAGGTCACTTTGCAAGGTGTATTTAGCTGCTGGCCCAGTCAGAGGAGGTTCAACGTCAGAACCTTTGGTTGTAATATTTCTCTGTTTTTACTGATTAATAGACGACTATCATTATGGTTCCACTCATGTGTCTTTTAATGGTATTTGAGTTATATCTTGTCTGACCGATATATAATTGCATATGCTGGATTTTACGCTTGTATTTGTATCATTCTTTGCTTGTGCAGGTGTCCATTCACGAGGAGCGTGAGGATCGTGACCAGCCAGAGCAAAGGAACGGGAGCGGCATTTCTTCTACAACAACTAGCGTTGGATTCCAGGTAGATCATCATGATCGATCTCTGATTTATGCAATTAGGAACCTGCTTGTAGCGTTGTGTGATTGTTGCTACACCCGTGTTGGGCTAGTGGGATCGCCTCTGTCCACAGAAGGGATTTACCAGTTCAACAGTAGGTTACTATTAGCCATATGCATCTCCCCATGAAACAAATTTTGAAATGGATTGATGGATATGGAGAAAGTGCAAGAATGGTTGAAGGTTATGGAGGCTGATTTTTTGGAAACCGTGCACCAGAATTAGTTGAAATTGCTCGAGAATGTTCCCATCATCCCTATACAACTCCCCATGTAATAGTTTTGCAAATGGATGCATGCTTTTCAAGTTAGGGAAAAAACAAATTTCAGCACTATGTATTTTTGCTTCCAAGCATTCTGCAGTTTTTTGCATGATAAGAAAAATGAGCTTGCGCAGGTAAGGTGTGTGAGACTTTTTTATTTGACTTGCCACTAAAAAATTCTTGCTGTCAATCTGAGGAAAATAGGGTTTCTTGTATGACTGTGCAGGAACACATAACCAGGTGGGTGACGGAGGTGTAAAGAGATGGAACAGGGTGCCACATGGTGATGGGTGGAAACAGGGGTGGCTGCAGGCCTAAAAAACAGATTCCAATCTTCAGATTCCCTTCCAAAATTGAATTTGGCTCGCCTGAAGGTTCTACAGGATGTTTTCTATAGAAATACAGAACTTCCTGTAAAAATCCCAGAACTTCCTGCAGAAAGCCCAAAACTTCCTGTAGAAGGTGGAATCTCGACCTGAATGTGATTAAATCCTAAGAAAGGCGAGTGGTCATGAAGGGAGTGTCTCTAGAGATGTCCTGTAGCCTGGTACGAACCCCTATCCTTGCTTTTTGTGACCCTTCTTACCTGCAATGTATTCCCTACTGCAACCTGCAATTATTCAATGGAAATTAGGTTTATTTTTATTTTTCTCTTCTTTTTTTTTGAAAACAACTAGAGCGCCTCGTGGAGGTTTTCACCCTAATTGTCTGCCCTGGGAACCTCCAAGGGAGGTTTTCACCCAGGGATCTTATTCTCTTTTTATTTTCTCTTCTTTCCAACCCATTGACTGCCTCATGGAGGGTTTAATCAATGAGCCAATTTGAGGCGCCTCCAAGGAGGTTTTCACCTTAGATTTTTATTTTTCTCTTATTTTATTTTTTACTTTTTTCTTTTTTCTTTCTTATTTTTTTTCTTCTACCCTACCCTACTTGAAAAACAAAATCATTTTCAAGTATAAGCATACTTCCAATGGAGCCATGTGCACATCGATATTATAGACAAAATGATGTGGAGGCTCGAAATGCATGCTTTGACAGGTATCCAGATTTTAGAGACCGAATGATTTGACTTTGAAGGGATCAAGCATAGCTGAGGAAGAGAGTACTGCTGCAACTTAGTGACCGTCTAGAACCATATCTCAATATAGCTCTGATATCCTTGGTCCTTTTGCTGATCTGGATCATTCTTCATGTCACCTTCTACAATGACCTTCTCATCTTCCTCTTGTTGCTGATTTTTCTTTTGAGTACATGGAGGATTTGATGGTAACCATGAGGGAGCTCTCTCGATCTCTAATTCTGATGTCTTCTCTTCATCAAGTGCAGCCCATGGTTCTTTGATCTCCTCCTTTGAATCTTCTTATGCTGGATGTAGTCCTTCAACGCTTTAATTATAATCTCTTTTTTGCAGTACTCTTCCTGAGCTATGGCGAAGATCATTGAGCTCAAAAGGAGTCATTTGGACATGTTGTGCCTCACCTTTGAATTTGGTTTGAGCTATTCCAATGTGTGGGTTTGGAAATGGTGGTATGGGTAGTTGAGTGGGGGTGTATATTTGAGATGGATGTAGATGGTGTTGTGGTTGGGAAGGTGGTGGAGGCAAATGAGTGGGAGGATATTTGTACTGGGGCCTCCACCCTTGATGAGGTGCATTCCACTGAGGCTGTGGCTGAGCATAAGAGTGAAATGAATGAGCAACTAGATAAGCATGGTATTGAGGAGGATACGACCAAGGAGAGGGTGTGAGCCAGGAAGGATGAGTAGGGGGACCCCAAGAAGGCATAGAATTGGCTTGATAGGGGTTATAATAGGTTTGGGATGTCCCTTGTATTCCCTGTTGGTATGTTATGGGTCCATGTGGGCTTCTATGATTCATATAATAGAGTTTTTCAGTGACTCCTTTGGACCTCTGACATGCAGCTTTAAGCCTAGGCAAAGAAGGGCACTAATTCCTAGGATGGTCTCTTCACAGACAAAACACACTTCTATGAAGTGCAATGGACATTCATTCCTAGGATGCTTTCTAGTGCACCTAGGAAAAAAGATGGCCAAAGCCCTCTTTGCTTCTTCTTGCTTCCTTTGGATCTGTAGGGTATCCAGTTGCATAACAAGAAACTGCCTTATATCGCTCTTGAAATCTTCCATCTGATTTGAAAATTCGTTTTTGGACAAGGTACTGCTCCCAACATTTCTATTTGCAGCCATTTGCTCCAGAGGAATGTTTTGTTCTTCTTCTTCCCTTCAGGTTCTTCAAATATCTCTTGTTGTCCACCTAATGGTTCTTTAATCACAACCATTGAAGAAGAGAGAAGGTTGGCTGTGTGAAGCAGTGGGGGTGTTGTGAAACATTTTTCTAACTTATCTCTACTCCTACAAGGCATGAAAGAAAATCTTTTTGGTTGATTTTTGTTTTTTTCTACTTGTACCTGCAAAACTGAAATAGATTGAACTGCAACTAACTATCTTGCTGAAATGAAAATGCAGAATTGAAAGGAAAGTAGGAAATGACTAATCTATTTTGCTGACATGGAATTGCAGGAATGAAATGCTA
The DNA here is from genome assembly GCA_000404065.3 of Pinus taeda. Taxonomy (NCBI): domain Eukaryota; kingdom Viridiplantae; phylum Streptophyta; class Pinopsida; order Pinales; family Pinaceae; genus Pinus; species Pinus taeda. The sequence goes on along the minus strand of APFE030349951.1, from coordinate 98,785 downwards.
AGATACGCTTGCAGAATTGAAATTGCGGAATTGAAATGCTAATCTATGAAAACGGGAAATGTCTACTCTACTTTTGCGGAAATGAAATTGCATAGTGGAAGTGAAATAAACTACTTAGCAGAAGGTTGTAGTGGAAAATAGAAGAAAAGCAGCAATCACCAATACTCTGCCGCTTCCCTGGAAATGACGCCAAAAATATGGTGGGCCCCAGTATTGCAACAATAATGCTGCAGCTCCTGGGACTCATTTCTTCATCTTTATCAACCTGGTAGTTCATAACAAACTTGGAAGCAACGGTGTTATATGCACAAGTATTAGCTCTTGCCACGACTGTCACTTGATCAGCGGGCACAAGTCTGCTAGGAGCTTAAGCCAACCTCTATGAGCTCTGAGAAGAAGCCTTTAAATGATGGATGAAAGTTAACTCAAAGGAGGCTAATCTACTTGCAAAAAGAAACTAAAAGCGGAAAATAAATGCAAACCCTAGCAAACCCTAATTTTACCGACTAACCCGACTCGTGCAAAAAAGGTGATGAAAGCAGTGAAAATGGATGCCATTGACTTTTAGAAAGTTAAAATGCATGTGACTAAGCTACTTCTACAGTAAAATCTAGAAAAAACATCTTTTTGTATTTTTGAGTAAGCTGGTAGAGTTATTATGCATGTGCTTTATTGTTTTTGGCTGTGCATAGGTGGATTGGCGAAAGGAAATGCTTGCAGGAGGTTGGGAAGGTTATAGGAGGGCCTAAGGGGTCCCTAGCACCCTTCTAGAGAGTTTCACAGTGTTTGGATATCAAGAAACCTCTTTCGTGAGCTTCTATAGGAAGTCTACAAGGGTTCTATAGGATGTTCTGTAATTTCTACAGGATGTTCCAAAAAGAGGATTTTAGAGGGTTGATAGAGGAAACATGGTGGGAAAGTGGAAATGGAGGTTGGATAAGGATTTTAAGGGGTCTAGGACCTAGTGAATGAGGCTAAGGAGCAATTGGATTCGTTCAAGGATGGAGGAAGCAATGATGCACAAGAATGTAGAAATTAGGGCAAAGTGAGAGAATGTGGCAAATGAGAGGCAAGAATCTAAGTTAGAGGACGAAGCAGGTTGCATTGATGGGGTAAGGGTAGGAAAAGAGGTATTACAGATTCTCTTCACACTATTTCTCAAGATTGATAGAAGAAAGACTAGAAAAACAAAGGACCTAGCTACTTTAACCTAATCTGACCTAATTATCAGCAAATAAAATGAACAAAAGTTTATTTGCAACGAAATCATGTGAAAATGCTATGCAAACTAAGCAATCATGAACCTGAGCATGTAACCACAACTGGTATCAACTTCTGCAAAGGAGAATTTAACACTAACGATTCCATGATGAAGCAAAGACAATGTTTTTGTGACAGCAAGGATGCCTTGGTATCAGCAAAGTGATTAGATGATGTTTCGTATATTTCATGAAACATTGGCTTATGTTATGTAACTGTGCAAGTTCTGATTTTAGCAATTAGAGATAGGATTGGAGCATTCATACCAAGGAAGGATCGAAGCATATAGAAGATTCTAGGTAGCATTGGAAATACTCAGAGGGTAGGTGAATCAATATTTATTTTCAATTCTTATTTTTAACAATTATATCACTTATATTTAGAACATAGAATGAACAATGACATATTAAATACTTTTATTTACCTCTTCTTTCAATAAACCAATTTCAATGTATATAGGCCTCCAACTTTAGATGAAGACACTGATCTTCAAACTCTTGGGCTCCAACCTATTGCCAAGCACCAACTTGGAATTTTGTGAGGTTTTGACCTCTAAGGAACCAACCTTATCTTCTCAAGGCACCGAACTTGTGTTTAGAGGCTCCAACCCATAGGGCATCAACCATTCTTTGGTACATACTTCGATCTAGATTATTGAGGACTTTGATCCTCTATGGATCCAACCCTATCTTATCCAAGGCAACAACCTTGAGTTTAGTAGCACCAAATCGAAGGACACCAATCTTATATTTACCAAGCACCAACTTGGACTTTCCAAGGCACCAACCCCAAGGGCTCTAACCCTATAGCTTCACATTGTCAAGGTATGTTTGGTTGTACTTCATGACTCCCAAGGTCTTCTTCACTGAGCCCTATCAATCTCCAACTTCACTGTAGTCTTCACGCTACATCATCAATGAAAAACTTATCTTCTTATAAGGTATCTTCACTACTCTTTATGTCACGTAAAAAAATATCGAAGGTCACCTCATGATGGCTTCAATGCACATGCTCTCCAATACTATCTCCAAGATCAGCTTCTATAAGTACTCGAAATATCTTCAAGTATCCTTCAAACTATCTTCAATAGGCAGCGCAAGTTTTAGACTTGCTCTAGTCCTCTTCAAAGACTTCTTCAATAACTCTCCAAGGGAGCCTTCAAGAATTCTCAAAGGTTTCTTTTAGGCCTTCACAACAAATATTCAAAGCTCCAAGATACTTTTTCACAGACCTTCAAATACCATTCCATGAGGCCTTCAAGGTCAACAATATTGTCTCCAACATTTGTACGATAGGTCCTCAATAATGATCCAATAAATGATTTTCAATGACGGTTGGCCCAAGATATTGTTCCCAAGAATGTTCCTTAAAGTCTTCATCAGGTCAATTTCAAATATGCTTCAATAAAGTGTTCAAGGATGTAAATTTTAGATCAAATGTCTACTTCAAGTAAGAACCACAATTTGCTTCAAAAAAGTGTCAAGGTCTACTTCATACGGTAGGCTGAAAAATGGTTGAAGGTGAAGCCATGGTATGCGCCTTATCACATCCGCAAGAGGGATGAATCTATGTCCTACCACGGGTTTTCTCTTTAATTCTTCCATAGTAATATTTCCAATCCTTGACAGTCGTATCCGAGCTCCAACTAAAATGTCACAGGATTGGACTACAAGTATCCTCCACAGATGCAACATATCTTGCAAATATGAGGTGTACAAACACATGTCTAAGCCACTATCTGAGATAACAATGTTCTCAGCTTAGAAGGTCTGAAATATTGTAGGGTCCATCTATCATCCTTCCACAAGATAGTCTTATTTTTAGATCATAAGGAGAGTCTAAACTCCAAAGTCCTTTAGTATGGTCTACGGCTACACTAAGAATAGGTCCAAAGTTCTATAGATTTGTCCAAGGCTGAAATAAGGATAGGTCTAAAGCTTTGTAGCTTGGTTCGAGGCTCCAATCTTGAAACATAACCAAAACAAGTCTGAAATGAGGAAATACAACGAGGGTATACTTTTGTCTGAGCATAGTTAGTTTATAAGAATTTTAACAATGTCCTACCCCTTTCTTATTTTCTTCAATTATGTGCCTTATCTTCCTTGTTCACGAGTTGAAAGGTGGATTACTTTGGGCACCCCGTTATTGATTGGAATTTCAGGCCAATTAATAGCTCATTGGAAAGGAAAAATTGTTCTCCAAATGATGGTGTATGTGTCATAATGAAATGCTTCCTCTAATGTAGTCATTTGTTTTTTCTGATGTGACTGGTCATTTATTAGTGAATAATCTGAGGTTGGGCAGTTAGGCTTCTTCATGGTTTTGCTTCTTGTTAGGTTTCATCATCATAGGCTTATAATGTCATCAAGATAGTGATATGCCATTAATCATATGCAACATTAACCTTTCCATGTCATATTAAAGTCTTCCATCATGAAGATCATTCGAGGTAAGAAAATCTAAATATATGGCATAATCATCAATATCATCAAACCTACGTGATTGAAACTTATTCATTAGTGTCTTGATATCTTCAAGAGTTATGACATCTTCTTGCATATCAAGAATATTCTCCATCCCAATCAATACCATATTGACATCATTGAAAATCTAGATTAACAATCTCCCCTTTTTTCATTGATGGTAATATTCTTTCTCTTTCCACATTCTCTCCCCCTTTCACATCAATGGATAACGAGGTTCCCAAAGTAATCCACCTGTCAAGCTATTTATTTTCTTCATGGCTAGTAGTTATTGATAGGTATCTTACTCACCTTATCATGGTCCTCTTCTTTCTAGACATGTGGTTCATGACAGATGTGCTTACATTTCTTTATGTGGTGAACCATGTCCCCCCATTTACACAACCTCATCTAGCTCAGGAAAGATTACCTACTTAGTGATGAAGTGGAATAAATATTCAACAACATTCCATTGGATAGATAAGAGATCATGTTCTTCAATGGAATGTTCCTAAGAAATAATCTATCAAATAATGATTGTCAATATAGCTCATCAAGGATTTCATAAGGCCCATTCATGAATAGCTTCTACAACAATGCTTAAACATCATAATCTCCCCCTAACTGTATGCATGGTCTTCCTTTTGGCAGAGTCTCCCCATCAAATACTTATATTGAGGATAAATTCATTAGGCCAACAACATGTGTTGTTGGCTGGAGTGTTCAAGAGACTTCTGGATTCAATTTTCTTCGTTCTCCATATTTTTGTAACTTTCTTCCTTGGCACAGTTTAGGTTGCATAGGGGCCCACTCAAGTTACAATCACGTGCCACATGTCCAATGTTATGACACTTAAAGCACTCTATGTTGTTCATGAATATTAATTTATTACTTCTTGCAAAATTTATTCTCGAAGAATGACAGGGACCATTAAATATATCTTTGTGATATGCCCTACAATATTTTTCCATGTGCCCAATGTTTGTACAAAAATAACAATAACCAAGAAATATAATTTGGTACATGGGAGAATAATGTTTCCTTGATGTACTTCAAAGTCTTTTTTACTTGGGATCCTTTGATGATAACCGTTGCTTCATTCATCCTTGACACCATCTGCATTTCTTCTTGGAGGAGGATTTATTCCAATGTCAACTTGACTCTTGCCTTTACTGGGAGCATTTTTTATGGGAAAACTAGTATTCCTAAAGAATGCTATCCATCTAGGTTTGGCAGCTACCCTAGAAACAACAATTTAAAGCAATTCAACAATTTCTTCTATGTGTAACAGATAAGAGAAAGATAATGGAACCAACCTGGAGCGTCCACTTAATCCCTTATTTGCTCTCTCTCCCCTTTGATAGATCTTGCAACTCCTCCACGTACTTAAGATGCTTGGACAATACTTGCAGAAGTACATCAACAAAGAACCATCAAAGCATCGTGATCTATTACAACATAAACATTACAAAATAAGATATATAATGAACAAATGATAGCCTCCATGAATGATAATATCCACAATTGCACAATCATATGGAACAAAACTTGAAGAAATTTATAAATAGAAGGAAGGATTGCAACCGAGTTGTTTGATCTAGCATCATCCTCCTAGCTCCAATTCTTCTTCACCTCGTGAAATAGCAAGATCGCACCAGCAATACAATTCTCCTTCATCAATTACAAACTATCAACACTTGAAATTCACAATATTCCAACCTCTAGATCTCTTGAATTGGAGATCCATTTATAGATGTTTGCAATGGTGTGAGTCATCTATGGGGTTTGATTAGTGTCATTCCACTTGTTACAATTGGTTCCACTTGGGGATTTCTTAGGTTCCTTATTCATCCTTGGGCGAATTCAAAGAGGCAACTGGCACAGGAGAAGTTTCTAGAAGATTCTATGAGCAACAACCTAGCAATCTGTCTAGGACATTTGTCCATCCTCTCCCATCGCACCCTATAGAAGGCCTAATTAGTATGCATCGTACCTTGTCAGCGTACCACTTAGTATGCATCACACTTTGCCAGTGGAGCAATCAGTATGGTTTAATTTAGGCCATTTGTGGATGGTTTCTCAGGTGGAAATTTTGGGGAATGATGTATTCAGATGACTATGTTCCTTTAGGGCATTAAACAACATTTTTATGGGTTGATGAGACCTAGTTTATTGACATATAAGTTTGGGGTTGATGTGCCCAAAATGTGTCTATAACAGTTGTCCCCTAAAGCATGAAGTTGTAAACATTAATGTCGGGTGAAATGCTTTATCATGATGATCTGAAGTTTCGAACTAGAAGGTGACCTGCATAAGTTACAATATAATACATCATCATAATATAATTTTCATGATCTAGCTGAGGGAGGCATCCCTATGCTTAGCTTTATAAATTCATTTCATGCACATAGATGAGATAGTCGTCTGCGGATATAGACTAGTGATTCTTCAAATATAAAGTCATCATCCATGGTTATAAAAGTCGAACATGGAAAGACATTGCCTGATTACCAGCCAATGATGTAAGCTATTAACAGGCGCGAGAGGAATCACTGATAATGATAATGACCCTCAAGGTACTACAGTACAATTCACGTGGTGTGAATATATGATTTGACGTCGAACACCATGCAAAATCTTTCAGTCGAAGGCCATTGATGTCAACTTGTCATCGGAAGTGAGAAACTTGCCATTGATGTATGCAAGCTTCAAAGCACTAAAAGGGTTGTTTCTAAGTCAACTTCTTGGATAATGAGCTAATCTTGACAAGAAGCGACTTGTCATAGGAGGGCCTTGATGTATCCCACATCTATGACACGAAACAAAGCAAATGATTTCTTCAGGTGAAGATGAACTGACGACACAAGGTTCAGGAATGGCGGTCACGAAAGAAATGAAGGTTGGAGGTATTGCAGTGGATGAGACATTAACTGGATGGTGGTTTCTCAAATAAATGACTTCTCTTGAACATGTCAGCGACACTGAGATGAATTCGTAGCCTTAACCCCAAAAGATGGATGGTATGAAAGACCAATGGTGAGATGACTGGTGAACGGAATAACCCAACCCAACTCAATAATGGTGATGAAGTGAAAGTGTCATGTTGAAGAGCGACTTGCTACCATAAATTCTTCAAGTTTTCTTCCCCTCTTTCCCTAGTCATTGTTGACTAGTACCTCTTTGCCATTGTTCCACTAATGAGCAGAATGAAAACATCTTCACCAAAGCTCTTGGAAGAGAAAAGCTTGAAAGATTCAAACGATGCTTGGACTTGCCAACATCCCTTCATATTAAGGGGGGAATGTTGACACCCAATCATGGGGATTGCCTAAACAACTGTAAATAATGTAAGTAAATAATAGAGAAAATGGAGAGTCAACAGGAGATGAAATTCAATAGTCACTCCCTCATGTATAGAATAATGAACCTAAATGAATAATATAATCTCATTTGAGGACTTACCTCCTTTCCTGACAAATTTATAAAATTATGAATGGTAATAATATGAGAATAATTTTCTTATACAAAATCTAACAGATGAAATAAATAAATTCTAAATTGTTTTTCTATTTTAAAAATTATGAGCTATGTTTGTGACCTCTATCTTATTGTTACAAATTCTCAAAGACACATAAATTAAATTACTAATAAATTAAATGGTACATAATTGTGTCCCACTCTTCTAATATATCTTACCTTATATTCCTCCTTTGCGCCAAATTATTTTATATCTCCACTTGTGAGTTACATGTAAATAAAGAAAAATATGAACTCTTTAAATATGAACACCTTTAAATTGTTTTTTCATAAGGAATAGTATAACAATGTGACCTTTTCGCTTCCTTGACATCTGGTCTGTTGCCTCAAGATATTCCAATCTCAGGTGACATGTTTCATGGTAAGTAGGTGGTAAGTAGGTTGTGTAGGACCATGCATGCTTGATGTCAATGACACTCAGTGGCTATCATATTTAGATTTTGAAGTATAACTAGCATTTATATTGGTCGATGATTATGAACGTGGAATTTCTTGGAAAGTGTTGGGAGAACATCCTCCAATTTATTGAGGCTTAGTAGGAAGAGGATGAACTCTATTATTAGAAAATTGATAGGGGTAGAGGAAAGGATTTTTTCTCAAGAAAATAATTGAGGAAATATTTAAGTTTTCGTAAGCAATTGGACATAGGCTTAAGTAAAACACAAAAAATAACTCATGGCAAAATGGAGTAAAGTAATGTGGTTGCAGTACATCTACTCATGAATGTTTAAAGCCATATCGCAACAAACCAAACTTTGGATTATATTATAAAATATATGTAAATACATGAGTATGATAAATTGGAGGCTCATGCTCCAAGAAAAACAAAACAACCTTAATGTTATTTACGCTTCACTAGGGGTTGAGTAGTAACTCTTTCTAAACCTCTGTAAAACTTGTTTTCATTGGCCCACCACAAATTACTCCACGATTTTCTTCTCACTACTTCACATACTTGCACCCTCACTCTCGCTCAAACATGCAAATGACTTTTAAATTCATATTTATCCAAAACATACATTTTTGTCTCATTAATACATGACAGAGAAAATATTCAAGACATAGGATGGGCAATTGTTCATATCTATGTCACGCAGTACATATTTCACTTGCGATAAAACTTGTTTTCATTGGCCCACCACAAATTACTCCACGGTTTTCTCCTCACTAACTCACATACTTAGAAACTCACTCTCGCTCAAACATGCAAATGACTTCTAAATTTATATTTATCCAAAACATACATTTTTTACCATACTTCATTACCAACCCTACATTAAATTCAAATTCATTCTTAAATTCTTGAATTATGTTGATATGTTGTGGACTCAAGAACTCCTACTCCTACTCATACCTTTTGTCCCTCAACTTGCAAATAAATCAGCTCTTGTCAGTGTGTTTAGCGCAGTGGTTGGGATTAATTTTCCAACATTCTGCCTTAATCACAACAGTTGCCATTGATAATTCTGAAAAGTGTCTCGGAGATAAAAAAAAAAAAACTTTCATGTGCCAATGATTTTTTGAAAATGTCAGCAAATTGCAACACAATTTCACCTTTGTTAATCAGTTCTATAATAAAATGATAAATGATATTTAGCATCAATATGCTTGGTCCTCTTGTGAAATACATAATTCTTTGACAATGCAATTGCAGAAGTGTTGTCACAGAAAATATTTTTCGTTCCCTCTTGGTCATGGTGAAGATTCCTCAACATCCTTGATCTAAAAATGGGGCACTAAAGGCTTCTTATGAAATTACAAGAACCTCTCCCACTTCCAAAGCTTAATTATTCCTAAGACAACTATGATTAACCAATGCGGAATTAATAATGTGTTTGACAACAAGGTGTATGCTTATGTTTGTTTTAAAACTATTTATGTGATGATATAAAACATATAATAGTGGAATAATGCAACAAATGAAAATCACACATAAGACAACAGTTTAATATGGAGTTCACCCAAAACTCTTGGGCTATGTCTCCTTGAGCTCTAGTCAACTCAACTAGGATCTCTGGGATTATCACAATAGTTCTTTTACAAGCTCCATGCTCAACTGCACTTGCTTCCATAGAACTCAGTGGAATTAGAACACCAACTTATCCCTCGTCTTAGTGTCCGTATCTTCATCCCTCCATCAGTGATCAAATTTCTCTTTTTGCATGCAATTTAGATGTCCTACCTGATCAGTGGCATTCCATTAAGTCATGGATCAACTGATGGTAGTCGTTCATTGTCAATTTCCATCATGGTATTTACCTACTGGCCTGTTTTCACATGTTTTGGTCATTTAATGTTATTTTTGTTTCATTCCATTTACCAAAATTAGTTTTAGGGTTTTTAGTCTCACTAGCTCTAGGGTTTGCACCATGGTCATCCAAAACTCAATAAAATGTCAGCAGACATAGGAGGAGGTTTTATAAGTTCATAAGATCATAATTCACTGATGATATGCTTGATTTTGGGAGAAAGAGACAAAAATTGAGAAAAAATCTTGAAATTTCACCAACACTGTGCACCTGGGCTTTGGCGTTATGCACATACCCAACACTACACATCTGGCGCAAGTTTTGCACTGTAATTTGTTTGTGTGCCGCGCACCTGAGAGGTAGTGCTGCACACTTGTCTGATGAGCTTGCAATCGATTCTCATCATCTTCCTCTACCTCAAATTTCACAATTGAGCTCTCAACAAGTAAGTGAAGCATCTCATCGTGTCCAGCGAGGAATGTTTCATCAGTGGTGGTGATTTGTATATCTAGAAAGCTAAAACCTAACTGTATCCAAATTGTTTTATCAAATTTGCATAGGGTATTGTCATCTACTGTTTTTATTCCCCTTTGATTATTTTTCTACACCCCATGACCTTTAACTAAATTTCCCTAAACCCCTTTCTCTTTCCCTCTCCCAAAATCAGTGGTACTCACCTCCCAAACCCCACTCCCTATTACCAAACCCTACCCCTATACTATATTACCAAACCCTAACCCTATACTATATTCCCAAACCCTGATTCCCATTTCCTATTCCCTCATTACATCCATTCCATCATCAAAACCCTCATCTATAGTCATCATATCAGTCATTCCCTCATTTCCAAAAATAAAAGCAATAGTCATTTCCTACATAAAATATTCACCCTCATATTTTAAAAAATCTCTCCATACTCATCAGTTTTCACTCCAAATTCACAAGAATGGAGACAGAATCAGCCTATGAGAGGGATGATGAAACTACTAGTTATTCTTCCCAAGAAGCCCATGTACCAAGAAAACCAGATAAAAGAGGGAAAATCATTTGGGAGGAGCCCACCACTCTCACGAAATTACTTGTTTTCCCTCTTGCAGTAACTTGTTTTAAACATCAATCTTGCTACTAGTTTTGTGAAATGGTAGAAAGGGTGAAGTATCATCATGAGCTGGCTAGGTTGTTTGTTCTTCATCTTCACTATAGCCAGGTGAACCTTGCTGGTGTCTCTTTCACCTTGAAACCTAAAACCATTGCAGCAGCAACAGGCATCCCTATTGTAGGTGAATAGTGGAATAAGGGGAAACATGTGGGCAGAGAGCATTATGAGCCTTACATCAAGGCTAGTTATCAAAGGAAAATCAGTAGGGTTTTTCCTTTCAAATATTTGCAGAACACTTATGCTTCTTTCATGAAACTCATCATTAAGTATTTCACCTGTGAAGGAAGGTTTTCTCATCTGTATACCTACCATGTCAGATTGTTGATGCATTTTACAAGAGTGAGGATGATGAACCTACCATATTTTATCTACAAGAATATTGAGAAGATAGCTCTATATGTGCAAAGGAAACCTTTATGTCAATAGTTCAACAACATTTACCACTTCTCACTGATTAAAATTGTTGTCTTGCATCAGCTTAGCTTGTTAAACATGTCATGGGATACTTTCATTGCACCTGAGATTTTCAAAGGCCCTTAGGTGATTCCATCAGTGTTTCAAAAGGAAGGAGGGCCTTCAAGACAGCTAGATGTTCATGAGACTAAAACTACAACTGTGCCAGTGTTTGTTACTTATAAAAAATGCACCAAGAGGCTTTTTTCTGCTGTCAAATGAGTACTATCTTCACCAGGGGTGGAAGTGGTCTTGTTTTCTTCACTGGGCCACATGAAAATTCTATCTTCACCAGGGGTGAAAGGGGATTTGCCTTCTTCTTCAGCTGAATAGATACAAGACAAAGACAAAGGAAAGCAACAGGTGCAAGATGAAGACCCTACCGAAGGGCAAGATAGAGAATTTGTCTTGTTTGAGGAGGATGACATTAATTTGGGCCCTCAAAGCTCAAGACTCAAAGATATGATCATCAAAGAAAAGGATGTTGAAATACAAGCCTGGTCACTTGACCTTGAGAGGGTCAAACGGATCATTAGCTTTCTTGAGCAGGAAAACAAAAAACTAGAGGACAAACAAACTATTATGGAGCTTCAAACAATTAGAGAAAACATGCAAGCAACAAAAAGAAGAAAAATCAAAATGACACCCAGCAGGAAATTGAGGCTGACCGGGAATCATGGTTAGAGAGGACTAACATTCAATTGGAGAAATTGGTTGAGAAAGCTAACAAAGAGAAGAAAATGTTGTGCCATATGGCCTATCACTACTTAACCCAGAAAAAAACTTGCAAACCAAGGGTGAGGAGGTTAAAGGCTAAACTAAAGAGAGCTTTGAGAATCAAAAAAGAGAAAGATAAGCTCAAGATCTTGGTCAAAGCATCATTGGCCCAACATAGCACATAAAAAGGATCACGCATACTAAATTTCATGAAATTTGTTGAAGTTTTTGTCATCTTTGAAATTTTTGAAGCAAAAAATAGGTTTTTTCCGTAGGTGCGCGTTGCGCTTTTGATGGAGGCCTCCATTTGCAAAAAGGTTTGAATTTTTTGAATCAACATGAAAAATTATGCATGCTCATAAATTGCTAAGAAATTTTGGCAAGTTCTGGACCTCCAAAAGGGCGAAAAAACCCCAAAAAGTGCCCTCTCTGCCACTTTTTTTCCACACAGGAAACAATCTTGGGAGATTTCATTTTTGGAGGGCCAAATGGACTCAAAATCAAAAAATTCAAGTTGTCACAGAAAGTAGACTCACAAGGCTTTCCAATGAGCTATTATGCACCTTATTTGGACATCAATAGGCCTTCCAAAAGTGGCCTTGAAAAAGAACTACGCATAGAATCAATGGCTATGCATAGGAGACAAATTTGCCAGTTTTGCCTATTTGTTCAAAATTTCACCCAGTTTGCTATCAGTTTGACTTTTTCTTCCCTTTTGGTCAATTAATGATGTAATATGATGTAAATTGATGCACTATGATGTAAAATATGATGAAAAATTACTTGAGGGGGTAGATACATTATTTAGAGGTAGTTCGAGGTTGAATGAATCAGGTTCCATAATTTTAGAGGTAAGTTGTTCCACTACCTATTTTTCAGTTCCTAGTTTAGATGTTGTTGAAACAGCTCCTTCACTCACAGATTCGACCCCTAATGGATAGCATAGGTGGCCTAATGCCTATATCTTATACTTTCTTAGTCATTTGTAAAGGTTGGTCTCTTGTGGATGCATTGAGCTACTTTGTACATCACTTCTACAGTTTGGCAAGGAAATAAAGAAGGGTTTTGCAACATTTTGTGGGATTCTTGTGGTAATGTCAATTAACATTGTTTTTCCTCTATTATTTCAGTTTATCTTATGTTTATATGTGCCATCATCTCTCTTATTCTGCATAGCTAAATGAATCAAGTGTAAAAGGTGGAAATCATTGGTGTTTCAGTGCTTTACCTTGGGGTTTATTTAGTTTTACATGTTTTCTACTATCTAAAGAGGAATCATGACACTTTCATGCCCTCTCTAGCTCCTCACTAGTCTTCAGACTTACCATTACACTCATTTAAAAGTGTTAAAACACTTGCCTATCTCGCCCCACAAAAACCTCTACAAATCTATGTTGATTTCCCACACCCAAAGCTACCTTCCTCATTTGATCTAGCAACCAATCATTAAAATAAAAAAAATTCCTTTCAGCAAGCATACCTAGCCTAAAATTATTTTTTATATCAATCATCTCAAGCCTTCCTTGATAAATCTTCATTGAGATTGACAAGGAGAGAGCCCTCTCCTAACCTGGTAGGGATAGCTACCAGGTTAAGTGTGGTTTGATGTTACCCTAGACCTGCCTTTCTCAACCTGAGGTAGATCAAGGCACTAACACCTGGCTCTTGAAGCTCTTGGCCCTCTCGTTCTCGACACTTGCTCTAGCTTTGGGTCTTGGCTCTCAGCTCTAGTTGTGGATTTGGCCCTTCAGCTTTGGCTTCTCTGAGCTCTCTCTCTCGGGCTCTGTGTGCCTCAATATTTGCTTAACCTCCAAGCGAATCCCTCAGCTGCTTTGTGAATTAACTCTCATTAGCCTTGCTCTCCCCCCTCATAAATTGTCTCTTTGGCTCTCTTTGAGGCACTTGTTTTGTCTTTCTGGCTTCCCAAGCCGTTTTCTATGCTCCTTGTTAGATTGAATGGCCATATGGCTCTATGGCTTTATGGCTTCAAACACATCAGTGCCAACCAAAAATGCCCACTTACCATGTGGCATGATGAGTAGGAGCTGTTACAAAGGGATCGGGGCTGTTTTCTAGGCAAAAAGCCGAAAATGTAAAAAAACCCAATACACAGAGAGTTACTGAAAAATACACTGTCATGCATGAATTCTGGATGTGAAATTACATCAAATCGTCCCTAAAAACCCTATCAAGTCCACCATTAGGCGGCATATCACATTGCATAGGTGGATTGCGAAAAACCCCGAATACATGGCAAAACACTGAAAAACCCGTCAAAATGCTTTCTATCGGACTTCAAATATTATCGCATCTACCCTATAATCATATCGGGTCCACCTTCGATCACTATCGCAAGCCCTACCATTGATCTGTGTGATCTTCGATCCAATGGTTGATATTCATTTTCGGGTTTCGTATTCATATATGCTGAACGCATTGAACTAGTTAAGTAAAAGATTTGTTTTTACTCTGTAACTATTAAGTTTTCATATCAAGATATTTGATCCCTCTCGGTCTGTAGTAGAACCAGAGTAAAGAAGGATCTTTGTTGGTCTAATCCCCCATTTAAATAGGGTACAGAGTATAAGTTTTTTTAAATATAAAGAGGTTTATGGACTAAATATAAATAGAGGTTTTATTTATTTACTATACCTCTAGTTTTTTTCTATATATATTTATTTACCGCAACTTTCGAGTAAGTATAAAAAGAGGTTCTATTTATTTACAATATCTCCATTTATTTTTATTTTTATTTTTATTTTAATGTTATTTTTAATTTTAATTTCATATTTAATTTTGTTTTTAGATAACATAACATAAGAATACCTTATAATATTTTTCCTTATGGGATAGAGAGCATGTCTCAAGGAAAGTAAGGAAGTAGAATAACAAATATCATAACTTGCTATGGTGAGATGACTCTAAGTTTAAGGAAGTAAAACGACAACTATCATAACTTGCTATGGTGAAATGGCTCTAAGTTTATTCTCCTTGGACTTTTCTTATGGAAACCTTCTCTCGAATAAAGATCACCAATAAGATTAATAATCTCTCAAATCTCCATAACAAAATGCAATAAATAAATAAAAATATGCAAATTTCTGAGTCCTTTCTATCATAAGAAACATGATCAAAATTAATAAAAATCTCTCCCAACCAATCTAATTTATGTTAATCACATTTGAATTATCCATCCCATTTGAAGGTCATCTCTTGTTAGGATTGTTCAACATTCTAGGCCTTTACATGAAGGCTATGGTTATTTAGGGTTCATCTTCGGAACAATTCAAAACAATGATAGCCATAAACCTTGCACTAAAGCTGGTAGTGACATTCATACACAAGTCATCTTTCATAAAGTCATAGGAGATTATGGTCTCCTTTATCTAATGGTAGAAATCTAGATATCAATATTTCATGATTGTTGCCCTCTAGACATGTACGATTGACCCTCCCATGAGCATAGTGATGCCCTCATGATTCTACCGGGGCCTGGTTGCAACACTGTTTTCTTAATGTTAGCGCTGCTTGCATGCACATGAGTCTAACCCCGTAGACCACTCATGTTGGAAGTATACGATGCATCATAGCGAAAAAACGTCCTAGTGTAATGTCTATGAATGTGAGGACTATCGCGTAGCCCATGTCCAACAACTTGCATACTTTAGGAAATTACTCATGCAATGGCTTAAAACCCAATCCATCGAATCAGTAAATGTGCATTCCATTGGGGCAGTACGAACTACGTATTGCTAGGAGATATGGCCCAAAGCTTGATGTCTCAACCTCTTGATTCAAATAGACTAACCAGTGTAGTAGTAGTTTGAATAATGCCTTCATTTACATGCTATTATAGTACATCTGCATAACCATAAAAACATAAATGCATGTTCATCATGAACATAGTAATATAAAACAAAATTTATGCAAACATCAAAACTATGAGGTTATGGGATACAATTCTAATCATGAACCTAATAGAAAGATTCATAAATTAGAAAATAATTCATATTTATAGTGCACAAAATATTGCATCATTCACACATGACATACATTCATCATAATCCATAAAAATATGATCAAAACTTATTCAGAAACAAAACAAAAAAAAATATATACACATAAATGTGGAGTTACAGTAAAAATAAAACTCATTTCAATAACATTAGAGAACTAAAATATGATTACGTATAAAATGGAATAAAATAACTTGGTTGATGGTAGCTTATCTATGAGAAGAGATGTGGCAGATACATGCCTCTCAACTATGCTAGAATTAGGCTCAAGGGAATTTTTTTTATTAAACAACAAAGAGAAACCCTAAACAACCAACATCTAACCCTAGGATATGGAACACCTAGAGTTTGTGGGTACCATTGGGGTTAGTTGGGCAGCCAACTTCCCAAGGTCATATCTTGGTTATATAATCTCCATTTAGCGCATATGATACCTCATTAGAAAGATCTCTCTGAGTAATATAGGATTTGTGGCAGGATCTTATCTATGGAAATGAGCTTATGACAGATGGTGGGCCCCAGTATTGTAACAATAATGCTGCCACTCCTGGTACTCTCTTCTTTACTTTTATCAACCTGGTAGTTCGTAACAAACTTGGAAGCGATGGTGCTGTATGCACAAGTACTAGCTCTTGCCGCGACTATTACTTAATCAGCTGGCACAAGTCCACTAGGAGCTTAAGCCAAATTCTATGAGCTCTGAGAAGAAGCCTTTAAATGATGGATGAAAACTAACTCAAAGGAGGCTAACCTACTTGCAAAAAGAAACTAAAAGCAGAAAGGAAATGCAAACCCTAGTTTTACCAACTAACCCAATCGGTGCAAGAAAAGTGACGAAAGTAGTGGAAATGGATGACATTGACTTTTAGAAATGTAAAATGCATGTGAATGAGCTACTTCTACAATAAAATCTAGAAAAAACATCTTTTTGTATTTTTGAGTAAGTTGGCAGAATTATTATGCATGTGCTTTACTATTTTTAGCTATGCAGAGGTAGATTGGCGAAATGAAATGCTTGTAGGAGGTTAGGGAGGTGAGAAGAGGGCCTAAGGGGTCCCTTGCACCCTTCCAGAGAGTTTCACAGTATTCAGACATCAAGAAACCCCTTTCGTGAGCTTCTACAGGAAGCCTGCAGGGGTTCTGCAATATGTTCTGTAATTTCTACAGGATGTTGTGAAAAGAGGATTTTGGAGGGTTTATGGAGGAAAAATGGTGGGAAAGTGGAAATGGAGGTTGGATAAGGACGTTAAAGGGTCTAGGACCTGGTGAATGAGGCTAAGGAGCGATTGGATTTGTTCAATGATGGAGGGAGCAATGATGCACAAGAATGTAGAAATTAGGGCAAAGTGAGAGAATGTGGCAAATAAAAGGAAAGAATCTGAGTTAGAGGATGAAGCAGGTTGCATTGATGGGGTAAGGGTAGGCAGAGAGGTATTACAAATTCTCTGCACACTATTTCTCAAGACTGATCGAAGAAAGGCTAGAAAAACAAAGGACCTAGCTACTTTAACCTAATATGACCTAATTATCAGCAAAGAAAATGAACAGAAGTTTATTTGGAACGAAATCATGTGAAAAAGATATGCAAACTAAGAAATCATGAACCTGAGCATGTAACCACAACTGGTATCAATTATACAAATGAGAATCTAATACTAATGATTGCATGATGAAGCAAAGATAGTGTTTTTGTGACAGCAAGGATGCCTTGGTCTCAGCTCATGGTCCCAAGGAGGGAGAAGTGAGATCAAGGGTTTCTTGATGGCCTTTTCTGAAGATCTTTTCCTTTACCAAACTGTCAAATCGACCTAAAGCATGAAAAACTACTTTAACTATCAAAAACAACCTAAGTAACAAAACAAGATTTTAATCTAAATAGTAGATTTTATTTTAAGAATGCAACAAAAACACATAAAAGTAAACAAAGGAGGTACTAGGCACTTAGGTTGGGCCCAAACCCAAGAGCTATAGCCTCCTAAGACAGATTAGAGCTGGTGCAAAGCTAGATTCATATTTATTGGTCAAAAGAATAGTTACATCCCAAAAACTATCCACAAGGAAAAGCTCGAAGGTGTGTTGAAATGCAGAGCTAACCTACTGGCTAAAAAATGACTAAAATCGAACTACCAACTAGCTAACTTCTGCTAACCTAAATGAAGCCCTAAGCCCTCTTATTTATAAAAATTGAGGACCCCAATAGCCTTCTTAAACTTTAGGAACTCGGCTGCCAAAACTTGTAGTTAACATCAACTTTACTAGCCCTTGCTCGGCTGCCCTCATGATAGTTGATGTGGTGGCCCTTGAACTCTGAGCTGATGGTGGAGAATTCGAGGTAAGGGCCCATAAATGAAGGGGACACCTTCCTACACATCCTCTTCCTTGTTCTTCCACAGATTTCGCTGTAAAGCGCTCATTAAAACCTTTGCTTTTGTCTAAAAATTGATTAAAAAACTACGCAAAGCACCCATTAGACTTGTTGGCATAATGACTAACCCAATTCACTCTAGTATCATAAATATAATAAAAAACATGCATTAAACTAATGAGAATGATGGATTAAGTCGAATTAAGAGGTTGAATGAGCCCTTATAATTATCCATTTTTGGGGCTCATCACCACCCCCTACTAAAAGTGTTGCTCATCCTCTGAGAAACTAATCTATCTCTTCATCTTTGATGGCCCTGGTGGCTTCCTTGTCATGCCAAGTTTCTGAAGTGATGTTCTCTTCTCGGTCATGAAACCATGCTTTTCTCTCTACTTCTTCCCACTAACTGTGCTCCTTTTCTTGTAGTAGTTTTGTTAGCGCTTCAACCTCAGCCTGCATTTTGTCCTCTCTTTGCTATTCATCAGATGTTTCCTTTTCTTTCCTTCTTCCTGTTATTGTTTGGCTGCATTTTCCTCCAATTTCTCAGTCTATATTAGCTTTGACTGAGTTTCCTGTAGAGAATTCTCAGCTTCCTATAGAACTGTCTCAGCTTCTTGTAGAACTGTCTTTGAGTCCACCATCTGAATTCTCTCTCTCCAAGTGAAGGTTTTTGGCTTCCTCATTCATAGGTGTTGGATATCTTTGAAGGGGACTCCTTTTGTTTAGTTGTTGTGTCCTTAATGAAAATTGGCTCCTTTGAGTGTGGCTGGGGTCTACCAGCTCTTATCCGCGTGCTCCTTCTTGCCTTAAAGTACATAGAAGGCTCCCTTTTTCACTTCCCTTTTTGTTTTGGAGATGTGCTTAATGCAGCCAGCACAACTGCTGCTTCCCTGGCCAAAATCATAGGTGATTTCTCTTCTTGCTGTTTCGTTTTCATGCTTCCTGTAGAAACTGAGGTGTCAACTGTTTCGGTCTGCTTGGTTGGATGTGTCTTTCCTTTTAATTTCTGTGTGGTTGCCTTAGTTGTGACAACTTTCATTTGGGCTTTCTTGGCATTTTTCTTCCCAATCTTTTTCCTTTTTCGCCCTCTCTATTTTTGTTGTTGTCTCCTTTTCTGTCTCATGCTCAACTGTCATGCCAGATTCCCCTTTTTCCTTATGTTCTTCCTCCGTTTTTTCCTCTGCTTGAATGTCTTGTGCTCCCTCATCAATGTTTTTCTCAATTTCTTCAGTTGTCATGGTGTTGAGTTTGTGTTTTAACAAAAAACAAAAATTGTTCAGGAAAACAATCATTTCACTACGACAGAGGATAGCTGAATTTTCTTCTTTTTCCGAGACCAAATAAGGAATTTTTCATGTGCTCCTTACAACATCAAATGGCAGTAATTCCCTTGTGTTAACACTGCTATCACCTCAAATTGGTTTGTTTGTTTATGAAAGAAAATTTTTACAGAGCAGAGCATAAGGACACTGGTTTTTTCAACACATTGATAGATATGTAAATTCAGGTTTTTCCACACACACAGGTTGGTCTCTACTGCTGAATGTCTTCCTTGCAAGGGAATTTTTTTATTTTCTTTTTTTTTTAAAACTGATGAGCAGATTTTGGATGCAGAAGAAAAAAGTGGGTAAACTCAGTGAATCATGTAGGCAAACTTCCATTGTTCTCAATGCATAGGTAGACTTTTTACTCTTATTTATCAATTTAATGCCCTGTTCAATTCACCATTTTGCACCAACAAATCATGCACAAAAAGGTTTGCCCGATCCTACCTCGTTTTGAGCTTGAAATTTGCTGAAAATCCCATGTTTTCTTTCTGCATGGTTGTTTTCTGCATTTCCTGTAGAAGCCTTCCTATAGAATGAAACTGTGCTTCCTGTAGAGCCCGATAAGTAGGAGGGTTTAAAAAATTGGCCGAGAAAGACTGGGTTACTGCTATGGAGGTGGTATGGAGCTTGTTGCGGCTGCAAGGACGATGATAAAATGGAAACAACCGTGGTGAGAGCTTGATTGGCTGTTTATGTAGACTTCCGTTGATGGAGGGTGAGCTAGACAACTGCACGTTGGCCCCATGCAGATCGTTTAAACAGCCACCACTAATCACATCCATCACATCGTTAGACTATTTTTTCTCTGCCTGTAATCAAGTCCATCAATCACATTGGAGTTTAAACAGTCACCACTACCTGTTTTTAGTTTTCTTTCTGAGATGGCTGAGCACACATGTCGTATTTACCCATTGAGCGTTGTTTGAACTAGATGAAAGTGGCCAATTAGCTGGCCACTGATTATTTTAATCACAACCATCTAATTGTTAATGCAGTTCTCAAATTACATCATGCAACAAAGGAATGAGTTTAGCCACGTACCTGGAAGTCGAATGTGGTTGCTGTGAGGTGATGTGGCCTTTCCTTCTGCTGCATGCATTTGTTTCTGTGGTTGCATGATGGCTTGGTTGCTGATTCATGGCTATTTTTCTTGTGCAGGTATCTTCTGGCTGGATTTAAGCTGCAGGAACTTGCTTCAACGTTCAAATTTGCACCCTCATGTTGTGGATGCTAAATTTTTACAAGACAACAACTTGTTTTCTCCATAGCTCCCAAACGATAGATCGGATTGACTAGAAACTTTATGAGCATGCTTCTATCATTGTTATGCACCACCCATAGCAAGATTGTGATCAATGGATGCACAGATTTTGAGAAAAACTGAAAATAACTGAATATTACAGAGGTCACTTTCTTGGAAACCGTGCATCGAAATCAGTTGAAACTGCTTGGGTAGGTTACTATTACCCATATGCATCTCCCCATAAAACAGATTTTGAAATGGATTGATGGATATGGAGAAAGTGCAAAAATGGTTGAAGGTTATGGAGGCTGATTTCTTGGAAACCGTGCACTAGAATTAGCTGAAATTTCTCAAGAATGTTTCCATCATCCCTATACAACTCCCCATGTAATAGTTTTGCAAATGGATGCATGCTTTTCAAGTTACGGAAAAAACAAAATTCAGCACTATGTATTTTTGCTTCCAAGCATTCTGCAGTTTTTTGCATGATAAGAAAAACGAGCTTGAGCAGGTAAGGTGTGCGAGACTTTTTTATTTGACTTGCCACTAAAAAAATTTTGCTGTCAATATGAGGCAAATAGGGTTTCTTGTATGACTGTGCAAGAACACATAACCAGGTGGGTGACGGAGGTGTAAAGAGATGGAACAGGGTGCCACATGGTGATGGGTGGAAACAGGGGTGGCTTCAGGCCTAAAAAATAGATTCCAATCTTCAGATTCCCTTCCAAAATTGAATTTGGCTCACCTGAAGGTTCTACAGGATGTTTTCTGTAGAAATACAGAACTTCCTGTAAAAAGCCCAGAACTTCCTGCAGAAAGCTCAAAACTTCCTGTAGAAGGTGGAATCTCGACCTGAATGTGATCAAATCCTAAGAAAGGCGAGTGGTCATGAAGGGAGTGTCTGTAGAGATGTCCTGTAACCTGGTACGGACCCCTATCCTCACTTTTTGTGACCCTACTTACCTGCAATGTATTCCCTGCTGCAACCTGCAATTATTCAATGGAAATTAGGTTTATTTTTCTTTTTCTCTTTTTTTTTTTTGAAAACAACTAGGGCGCCTCATGGAGGTTTTCACCCTAATTGTCTGCCCTGGGCACCTCCAAGGGAGGTTTTCACCCAGGAATCTTATTCTTTTTTTTTATTATCTCTTCTTTCCAACCCATTGACTGCCTCATGGAGGGTTTAATCAATGAGCCAATTTGAGGCGCCTCCGAGGAGGTTTTCACCTTAGATTTTTATTGTTCTCTTATTTTCTTTTTTTTTCTTTTTTCTTTTTTCTTTTTTATTTTTTTTTTCTGCTACCCTACCCTACTTGAAAAACAAAATCATTTTCAAGTATAAGCATACTTCCAATGGAGCCATGTGCACATCGAGATTATAGACAAAATGATGTGGAGGCTCGAAATGCATGCTTTGACAGGTATCCATATTTTAGAGACCAAATGATTTGACTTTGAAGGGATCAAGCATAGCTGAGGAAGAGAGTACTGCTGCAACTTAGTGACCGTCTAGAACCATATCTCAATATAGCTCTGATATCCTTGGTCCTTTTGCTAATCTGGATCATTCTCCATATCTTCTTCTATCATGGCCTTCACATCTTCCTCTTTTTGCTAAGTTTTCTCTTGAATACATAAAGGATTTGATGGTAACCATGAGGGAACTCTCTCAATCTCTGATTCTGATGTCTTTTCTTCATCAAGTGCAGCCCATGGTTCTTTGATCTCCTCTTCTGAACCTTCTTTTGTTGGATGTGGTCCTTCAATGCTTTCAAGATAATCTATTTTTTGCAATACTCTTCCTGAGCTATGGTGAAGATCATTGAGCTCAAGAGGAGTCATTTGGACATGTTGTGCCTCAGCTTTGTAATTGGGTTGAGCTATTCCAATGTGCGGGTTTGGAAATGGTGGTATGGGTAGTTGAGTGGGGGTTTATATTTGAGATGGATGTGGATGGGGTTGTGGTTGGGTAGGTAGTGGAGGCAAATGAGCGAGAGGAGAGTTGTACTGGGGCCTCCACCCTTGATGAGGTGCATTCCACTGAGGCTGTGGCTGAGCATAAAAGTGAAACGAATGAGCAGCTGGTTGAGCATAATATTGAGGAGGATATGACCAAGGAGGGGGTGTGGACCAAGAAGGATGAGCAGGGGGACCCCAAGAAGGCATGGAAGTGGCTTGATAGGGGTCGTAATAGGTATGGGATGTCCTTTGCATTCCCTGCTGGTAGGGTATGGGTCCATGTGACCTCCTTTGGTTCATGAAATAGAGTGGTTCAGTGACTTCTTTGGCCCTTTGATATGTAGCTTTGATTCCAGGCAAGGAAGGGCATTGATCTGTAGGATGGTATTCTTCACAGACAAAACACACTTCTATGGAGTACAATGGACATTCGTGCCTAGGATGCTTTCTAGTGCACCTAGGACAAAAGATGGCCAAAGCCCTCTTGGCTTCCTCTTACTTCCTTTGGATCTGTATGTTATCTAGTTGCATGGAAAGAAACTGCCTCATCTCACTCTTGAAATCTTCTATCATATTCTCACATTCACCTCTAAGGATTGAGTTGGAAGAAAAATTAATACTCCCAACATTTCTGCTTGTAGCCATTTACTCCAGTGGAATTATTTTCTTCTTCTTCTCCCCTTGAGGTTCTTCAAATATGTCTTGCTGTCCACCTAAGGGTTCTTTAATCACAACCATTGAAGAAGAGAGAAGGTTGGTTGTGTAAAGCAGTGGGGGTGTTGTGCAATCATTTTTCTGAATTATCTCTACTCCTACAAAGCATGAAAGAAAATCTTTTTGGTTGATTTTTTTTTTTTTTTTTTCTACTTGTACCTACAAAACTAAAATAGATTGAACTGCAACTAACTATCTTGCTGAAATGAAAATACAGAAATGAAATGAAAGCAGGAAAGGACTAATCTATTTTGCTGAAATGAAATTGCAGGAATGAAATGCTAGGCTACGCTTGCGGAATTGAAATGCTAATCTACGCTTACAGAATTGAAATTGCCGAATTGAAATGCTAATCTATGAAAGTGGGAAATGTCTAGTCTACTTTTGTGGAAATGAAATTGCAGAATGGAAATGAAATAAACTACTTAGCAAAAGATTGTAGTAGAAAATAGAAGAAAAGCAACAATCACTAATACTCTGACGCTTCCCCGACAACGACACCAAAAAGGTGGTGGTGAGCCCCAGTATTTCAGCAATAATGCTGCAACTCCTAGGACTCCCTTCTTTAATTTTATCAACCCGGTAGTTCGTAACAAACTTGGAAGCGACGGTGCTGTATGCACAAGTACTAGCTCTTGCTGCAGCTGTCACTTGGTCAGCTGGCACAAGTCCGCTAGGGGCTCAAGCCAACTTCTATGAACTCTGAGAAGAAGCTTATTAACTAATGGATGGAAGCTAACTCGAAGGAAGCTAATTTGCTTGCAAAAAGAAACCGAAAAGCTGAAAGAAAGCGCAACCCCTAGGAAACCCTAATTTTACCAGCTAGTCCTACTGATGCGAAAAAAGAGGATGCAAGCTACTGAAAGAGATGTCAGTACTTATAGGAAGGTAAAATACATGTGTCTAAGCTAATTCTATCTGAAGAAAACATCTTTTTGTATTTTTGAATAAGTTGTCAAAATTATCATGCATGTGCTTTCACTGTTTTTGACTGTGCAGAGGTGGATCGGCAAGAGGAAATGCTTGGAAGAGGTTGGGAAGGTTCAGAGAGGGCCTAAGGGGTCCCTAGCACCCTTCCTGAGAGTTTCACAGTGATCAGATCTCAAGAAATTTCTTTCATGATCTTCTATAGGAAGTTTGTAGGGGTTCTACAAGATGTTCTGGAATTTCTACAGGATGTTCTGTAATTTTCTACAGGATGTTCTGAAAAGAGGATTTTAGAGGGTTGATGGAGGAAAAATGGTGGGAAAGTGGAAATGGAGGTTGGATAATGATGTTAAGGAGGTCTAGGGATTGGAGAATGGAGCTTAAGAGTGATAAGAACAGTTGGATTTGTTCAAGGAGAGATAAGGCAATGCTACACAATAATATGGAAAGTAGGTCAACGTGAAGGAATGTGGCAAAGGTAAGGAAAGGATCTGAAATGGAGGATGAAGCAGGTAGTTTGGATGGAGTATGGGCAGATGGAGAAGTATGATAGGCACTCTGCAAGTTATTTTTCAACCTGAACAAACAAACAGTTAGAAAACCTATGACCTAGTTACTTCACTCTAATCTGACCTAAGTAACAGCAAAAGGAAATGAAAAGAAGTTTATTCGTACTGAAATATGTGAAATAACTATGCAAATAAGCAATCATAAACTGAAGCATTTAAACACAAATAATATCAGCGTCTGCAAATGAGAATTCCAACACTAATGATTGCATGGCAAAGCAAAAAACAGTGTTTTTGTTGGCAGCAATGTCACCTTTGTCCCAGCTCACGATTTCACTGAGGGAGAGGTGAGATCAGAGGTGCTTGAGGCCCTTTTTCTGAAGATCTTCCCTGTTGTTAACCTATCAAATAAATCTGAACATGAAAAGCTACTTTAACCATAAAAAACAACCTAAATAACAAAACAAGATTTAAATCTAAATAGCAGATTTTATTCTAAGAATGCAGCAAAGACACATGAAAGTAAACAAAGGAGGTATTGGGCACTTGAGATGGGCCCAACCCCAAGAGCTACAGCCTCCTAAGAGAGATTAGAGCTGGTGAAAAGCTGGATTCATCTTTATTGATCAAAAGAATATTTACATTCCAAAAAACTGTCCACAAGGAAAACTTGAAAATGTGTTGAAATGCAGAGCTAAACCACTGGTTAAAAAATGACTAAAATCGAACTACAAACTAGCTAACTTCTACCTACAAACTGACTAACTACTAGCTAACCAAAATGAGGCCCTAAGCCCTCTTATTTATAAAAATTGAGGACCCCAACAGTCCTCTTAAACTTTAGGGACTCGGCTGCCCAAAACTTGCAGTTAACAGCAGTCCTATTTGACTTGCTTGGCTACCTTTGTGATAATCGATTTGGTGGCCCTTGAAATCCGAGCTAATGGTGGAAAATTCGAGGTAAGGGCCCATAAATGAAGGGGACAGATTCCTACAAATCCTCTCCACGAATTTGGTTGCCAAGTGCTCATTTAAACCTTTGATTTTGTCTCCAAATTAACCAAAAAGACAACACAAAGTGCACATTAGACTTGTTGGCATAATGACTAACCCAATTCACTCTATTAGCATAAATATAATAAAAAATATGCAATAAACTAATGAGAATGGTGGATTAAGCCGAATTAGGAGGTTGAATGAGCCCATATAATTATCCATTTTTGGGACTCGTCAAGTACCTGTAAAGTCAAAGCAGAATAATACCTTCCAAGTGCAGAGATCTACAATCATAAACAATATAGGACCAGATATATATTGACCACACAAATGCATATATTAGCAAACATACAAGAATGTGGAGGAAAACTTGAATAGCTTTATTGATATAGAGATTAGAAGAGAGGATTA
>APFE030349951.1:49664-70572 GCA_000404065.3 Pinus taeda | reverse complement strand
CTTGAGGAGGATAACATATGCTTGTTCTATAATTTTCCCTTCGGGCAAACCCGTCGCTATGTTTTAACAAGCCTAGCGACAGTGAAACTCGTTCTTGTCTCTATGGACAAGTTTGTCGCTATTAGTTTTAAAGAGTTTAACGATAAAGATAACTCGGTCCTTTTTCAGTTTTAGAGAGTTTGAAAAGGGAAAGAAAGAAAGCTCTAGTAATCCTTTTTCGTCATATAATCCCTTAAGTCTGAAAAAATATAAAATAATACGAAATGGATGAATTTTCGATAGTTTTAACAAGCCGAACAAGACAAGCGCTCGATCTTTTTTTGTAATAATCCCTCAGGTCCAAAAAGATTAAAATCTAGAGGAGGGATAGCACTTCCGATAACTTTAACGAGCTGGAGAGGCAAATTTATCGACAATCTTTTCATATTTTATGAGTCATATGAAAAGAGCTTAAAGGAGACTCGTTTTTTAGGAACAAGTGATATTTTCGGGTAGCTGCTAATTCCAGGTGAAATTTGGAATTTTCCAATCACGGCAGTGTCACAAGGATGACTAACGGAATCACTCTTCGCAACTGTTCCTCAAAATGGTAAACAACCAAATGGAGGCATATGATCGACTAAACAGAGTGGAGGTGATGGTAAGAACATGACCAGGGCTCAAAAAGTTGATGATAATGCATTTGCAATGGTTATTTACTGGATATTGGTTCATTTTTTAATGAGCTTAAACTTTGGGGGAACACTTACTCATTTCTTAGGTTTAATTTTTAACGAGCTTGAACTTCGCATAAAAACTACTCGTGATAATGGTCATTGATATTCGACCCACTGTTAACACTATGCTCTTTTGACAGTCGTACTACCTATTCACTTGCTCCATCAAACTGATTAGAAATGAGAATACATGTTTGAAAAATGAGTTAAAACACTAATACCCTACTCGAATTACGTGAAAAGTAACTTAAAAGTAGTTTTTTACCCCTCATTTTACCATTTCATTTGAGCTTGAGATTGTTGGAGCTTTGGAGGTGTTTTCCCCCTCGATTTTCACTCGCTGATTCTGGGAGATTCTGTGGACGATTCTTGGCGCCGTCTGGACCAGGTAGGAGCTAAACCTATGCTCTTCAGTTGCATTCCTTTCTTTTTGAATTCTGAGCATGTTTCCCTGCTTTCCTAAGCCTCTTAGGTTTGAACAACCCATTCTGCCCCCCATCGCACCCTATGTACATCGAAAGGTGTGATGCATACTGGGCTAGACACTAGCCAATCAGTATGCATCACTCCCAGTACATAGCTAGGGTGCGATGGGTGCAAGGAGGGAAACTTGTGCACTGTTTTTTCATAGAACTTTTACCTGTTTTTTGCCAAATCAGGATCCTAACTCTTCCCTTGTTTGTTTTCAGAGATTCATCAGAGCAAAATGGTTGTTACATGGCAAGAATGCGAGCATGAAGAAGAGGACATGGTTGTTTTACATGAACCGGGTATAGTAACTACATTGCGGAACTGTGGTTTAATCAAGTTCTTCCGCATCTCTAGTATGAGGAAACAAATCAATTTGTTGCAATATTTCCTTGATGCATGGGATCCTACCAACCAGGTGTTCCAGATCAGAGGAAAAGCCATCCCCTTGACCGTTGTGGACATCTACTTTTTGACCAGTTTATTGAGGCGTGGTGCCCCTCTCTCACTATCAGGTTCTGCCTGTGGGGGCGAATCTGTTAGGGATTATATTCGTCGATACTGTAGAGAAGGATCTCAGCCAAGCAGGGACGGAAAGATCAATATCCGAG
Organism: Pinus taeda; assembly: GCA_000404065.3. Taxonomy (NCBI): domain Eukaryota; kingdom Viridiplantae; phylum Streptophyta; class Pinopsida; order Pinales; family Pinaceae; genus Pinus; species Pinus taeda. The sequence continues at coordinate 68,777 of APFE030349951.1, read as the reverse complement.
ATGTCACTGACCAGTGCTTGAGGACCATCTTGTTTACCTTTTCTAGACTGGCTGGTAATGCGGCTCTTCAATTAGCCAACAGGTCCTATATGCAGTATGCCTTAGAATGCCTCGAATCGAAGGTGTTCAACTGATGTGATGCAGTACTTCCGGTGATAAAAGAACAGCTTACCAAGGTGAAAAATGGGCGATCTAAGAACTTTGGCTATGGTTCCATTTTGACCACCTTCGCCTTGGAGAAGATCCCACTGATGCAGCCACAGTACATTTCACTTGGTTTGACGCCACCGACTGAGCCACGGATGTAGAGATGGGTTGACCTTATGGCCCGACATGCTGGTCAGCCACAGGTTTCTTTCTCTGATGCCTTCTTTGAGTGCTTCAACCGTCAGGAGATGGTTTATGCCGAGTGTCCATATGCTGGTATGGATTTCCGGGGTGACCCAGATTTGGTGTTGTCGGCTGGTGAGCAGTGGAGTGCTATAGGTAAAATTTCTGACCATATCCCTATTTATTACTTTTATAATTCTCACGTGCTTTCTTTTACCAAGTCTAATCAAAACTCATGTGCTCATGCAGATATTGGACCGGTGTGACCAGCAATGCACCTGAGAGCACCAGCTGCCATTCCAGCGGGAGAGGCTATAGGGAGGGTTGTCCTTCGCGACCTGGATGTGGCCGAGACTCTTGCAGCATTACAGGATCAGATCAAAGGCCTCACATTTGGTATCCTAGATGTGAGGACTAACGAACTTCCACTGAGATTATAGTGACATACTACTGGCGTGCCACGTCGATGAACTAGGCTTTTACGCATGATTGCACAGGCGGTGACTTGTTATCACTAGCATCATTAGACTAGGGTGCCCCCTAGCATTTTGAGTTTTTGGGTCATTTGACCGATTTTTTCTTAGACACAGAACACTATGTGTAAACCATAAACAGTTATATATATTTTTTGATTTTCGGAGCTTCACTTTGGTTAAGTTATATGATCCTGATGCAAATATTGATGAAATGCTTTTCTTTTATAAATGTCACAAATGTCTATCTAACACATAATTTGCCAATGAATTTGTTAATGTGTTTAAGTTTCTGGAAATATGTTGATATTGGATAGAATCGAACTGTCTTTCCAAAATCTTAACCCTTAGGAACATGCGATAGATAGTTGGATTCCATACAGAATAGATACTGGTGAGCTGTAGAGTGACGAGCTCTGAGTCTAGCCTAACAACAAGTTGGCATATGCCATGTGCGATGGCATCAGAGAGGAGCTCTATCAATGCTCTGGATTCAGCGATGTTTTTCGTTGATCAGCCAATACATACCCCTCTGAAACTCACTAACTTGCCTCTTGGACCAAAGATGGCCCAGGCCGCAGAAGATAGGTTCCGCGAACTACGGCTTGCTCTGTCGGCATATCCAACAAATGATTCCAATGGGTTCGACATCTGTAACAAATGAAAAAGTGGATTACCTAACCAAAATGATTTCCCTTGGTGAAAACAAAAATGTAACAAAAGCATATGAAGAGGTTACTACACTGAGTCAAGCATAGTAACGCTTAAGGTACAACCCGTTGCGGGGTTGCGCCAGTGGAATCCCATCATAATCCACTAACTCGTAGGCTCTTTTGTTAATACACGCTTAACAATATAGGGGCCCATCCATAAAGACTTGAACTTACCTGCTCCTAACTTATCGAACTCCTGGTCGTAAAGTAAGACCAGGTCACCTTCTGAGCAGACACGGGGTTTGACATTCTTGTCGAACTGCGCCTTGACTCATTTCTTATGGGCTTCATTAGCCAAGGCAGCATCACGACAAGTTTCATCCAATTGGATTAGTTCCAAGAAACGAGCCTCCTCTTATGAAGTTCCAGGAAGAAGGTCGACTGCGAGCTTGAGGGATGAGATTTCGCACTGAACTGGTAAGATCGCTTCTAGGCCATACACTAGTTGAAAGGGTGTAAACCCAGTCGCATTCCTTATCGATGTCCGGTATGCCCACAAGGCCGAGTACAAGATTAGGTTCCAACTCCACTTATGGACTCCAATCATCCTTTGTAGCATGTGCTTCAGGACCTTGTTGATTGCCTCAACTTGCCCGTTAGTTTGCGGATAATACGGAGTAGAGCTATCATGGGACAGTCCTAATATGGCAGCTAACTCAACCATCATGTGATTGCGAAAATGCGATCCATGATCTGTGACTATAGCTTGTGGAACACTGAATCTAGAGACTACATGATTGAAAAAGAAAAGAGCAGTCGTTTCGTTGTTGTTGTTTAATGTAGGCATCGCCTCGGCCCATTTGGTAAAATAGTCTACTGCGACTATGATATACCCATGATCCCCGGCCAAGGTGGGGTTACATGTCATGAAATCTATGCCCCATTTGGCGAATGGCCCAATAGCAACTACTGGTTGCAGAGGTGCGGGTGGTATTCTGGTTTTGCGATCGAAGATTTGACAAGCATGGCAACTTCTGACTGCGGTTATGCAATCGTTGAACATTGTTGGCCAGAAGTATCCTGCTTGTAAAATATTTTGAGCCATAGCGTAACCAGATTGATGCCCCCCACACGTACCTGAATGACAATCATTCAGAACTTTTTTGGCCTCCTCATGGGTGAGGCACCTCCGCAGAACTATATCGATACCACGACGGTAAAGTGTATCACCGACGATCATGTAGTCTTTTGCTTGGTATCGAGTACGTTGCTGCTCTGAACAGGAGGTATTAGACCTATATTTTTGGGTTTGGAGATAGATGATTATATCTCCATACCACAGATCGCTTGAAGATATCAGAAACAAAGATTCATCCACGATTGTTGCATTGGATGTTGAATCGTTGGACGACGATGGGAAATCGCATAGTAGTTCCGCGAAAACCAGAGCTTTACTTGATTTGGATTTTATGAATTCCATATCAAACTCTTCCAAAATTGCTATCCATTTGGAATATTTTACCCCCAGTAACTGTGGTGACAATATATAAGTCATGGGGTTGCAATATGACAAAATGGTAGTTTTTTGAAAGAGGATACAGTGTCGAAATCTCTGTATCACTTGAACAACTGCGAGAGCTAGCTTTTCAACATAGGAGTACTTGCTTTCCGTATCATTTAAGTTTCGACTTAAATAATATATAGGATGTTCAACTCCATTGTCTTCTTGAATTAAAACCATTGTTATGGTCGTATCTGCTACAGCCAGATACAGGTTATAGTCTTTTTGATAATCAGGAGCATACATTAATGATGCTTTTATTAGGGATTCCTTTAAAGCATCAAAGGAAGCTTGCGCGACCTGATCCCAGATGAAGGGCACTTCTTTTTCCAATAGACGAGTATAACCTTTAGCAACTTCGGCATAATTTGGAATGAACCTCCTCAGAAAGTTTTCTTTCCCTTAGAGTTTCTGAATTTGAAGCAAATTTGAAGGTGGAGGCAAATCAATGATTGCCTGAACCTTAAAGGGGTCGAGACGAATCCCGTCTTTCAAGACCACAAAGCCAAGTAAAAGACCAGAACTGACACAAAACACACATTTGTGTGGATTGAGTAGTATTTTGTAGTGTCGGCAACATAGAAATATCGCTCTCAAATGCTACGGATGAGCGCTCTGCTTTCACGAATGAGCCAGAAGATCGTCGAGATATGGTTGAATGATGTTCTTGATATCATGGAAGGCATAATTCATTGCCCTCTGAAATGTTTCCCCTGTGTTCTTTAAACCAAAGGGTAGCTTGTGGTATGCGAATGTGCCCCACGGACAAATAAATGCGGTCTTTGACTGGTCCTGTGGGCGGATATTTATTTTATTATACTCGGAAAATCCATCCATAAATGAAAATATTTCACATCCGACGCATTCATGAATGATTTGGTCAATGAAGGGTGTAGGGTAGTTGTCTTTCGAACAATCTTGATTTACATCCCTATAATCAATGCACACTCTAATCGTTCCTTGCTTTTTCATTACATGAACAATATTCGATACCCAATTGGTTAGAGGAACCGGGTAGATAAAATTAGCATGGAGAAGTTTTTAAACTTCCCCCTTGATGGCAGCAGCTTTCTTGGGGTGCACCTACCAGAGCCATTGTCGTACTGGTTTGACATCTGGATACATCTTAATTTCGTGTTCAACTATGCTTGAGTCAATGCCTGGCATTTCATCATGCAACCAAGCAAAGACATCTTTGAACTCACGAAAAAGAGTGTAATATATTTCCAGCTCTGAAGAAGAACAAGATTTGTCGACATGAATATTCTCTACAACATCTGTTTTGGTTGAGATATTGATGGTGATAGTCTCTTCAATATTGGACAAGTTTCTCTCAGAATCCACTGTATTTACAGTATTTGATAGAAAATTAAAAATTGAGGGATGATTAAGGTCACTGGAACTATCTTCCTTACAATCTGAAAGATGGGAATGATGGTGGTAATCTTCTCATGGTGCCCTATCAATCATCATTGACTGAACAATTCCTTCGGCTATAGAATGCACTTGCGACCAAGGATCTGAAGGGGTGCCATATTCCTTAGACCTATCTATCCAAACGCTTGATGAGTGTTGATTTGGGTTTTCCTCCCAAGCTGAAAACATTGATTGCTACAATATTTCTATTGGGCTTGGAGGCAATGCCTGTTGATGATCCATGTAAATATCATTTTCAGACATCTTTTGAATAGAAGATACCATATTGCAGGTTCCCACTGTGGCCACTTCTACCAGACTATTCGGAGGCGGTAAGGAAAAAGTCCCCATTAATGTAGGGTCTTTTAGTAGGCCTACTCCGATATTTTGAAGCGAATGAGGGCTTTCATGGATCATCGGAATGCTTCCCGTAACTTGTGAACTGTTGGGGAGAAATGTTTGTTGGTCGACGATTGTAATTCCTCCTTGGAAAGGAAATTCAGTCTTTCTGAAGTACGTCGACATAACTGCAAACATAGCATATATCCAAGGCCTTCCCAGTAGGATGTTGTAATCGAGGTTTTCATCGATAACTTCAACATCAATTTCTACTGTTTTGCCCCCCAGTTTGACTTGCACGTTACTTAAAATTCCGTACGAGGTGTATGGTCTTCCATAAAATGCTTTTAATGTCATTAACGATCGTGACAAGGGTGGAGATCCTAAAGTTTTCCAGCAACTCATCGACATAATACATGTAGATGCCCCCTCATCAATAATTGTTCGATGAACAGTGCTTTTGAGGGCTTTCACTTGAATAAGGAAAGCTAGTTGAGCTGGTAACTGAGGGTCATATCCTTTATGATTAAAGGCCACAAGGTTGGAATCTGCTGGGTCAATCCCACCTATTGCTGATAATAAAGCTTGCTTTTGGGAGGGGCAATTTTGCAGTACCTCAAGTGTCGACATAGCGGACGGCGATTGGGCCAGATCCTCCACTATATTATAATGTTGTGCTGCTCTGGCACGAGGATTAAATGTCGATTGTGTACTACTCCCTTCAGCGGTTTTATTGTTAACTTAGGAATGATGGGTGGCACAACTTCGGTCGAAGTTGTTGTTGAACTACTAGGTTGATCATTAGCCTTGTTGTTTGACAGTTGTGGATTCCCGTAATCTTTATTCCTTGTCGATATTAAAGCATAATTTCGCTACTTCGAAATAGACAACATTAGCACTTGGGACGGGGAAGCATTGTCACTAGCAACCAAATTTGTTCCTGGATTTGGAAATGGATCAGTCAATACCGCCGAGGTTTTTGAACTCTTCAAGAATTTTATAAGCTCAGCTTTATGTGGACAATCTTTCGTCCAATGATCCTCATCACATATAAAGCATGGATGACTTGGTTTCCTATCTCTAGAAGGGTTTGTAGAAGATATTTCAAGAGATAGCTCCTCTTGTTTTTTCTTCTTCCCTTTCTTTTTCTTCTTGCCTCCTGGTTGCTTTGGTTCTTTGCCTTTTTTAGTCGACATGGCATTTACTTCTGAGGCGAGAAGTTCTTCATTTGCATTTTGACTAGAAACCGTGCGAGCTTTCTTCGATGTAGCCTTTATGGTTTTCGTGCTAGTCGTACCTATCACACCATCGCCGGCATGAGAGTCTTTGTTTGATTTAGGAGGAGAAGGAATGAAAATTTCCGGTCTAGGAGCATCAGGGATTTTGTCATAGAGCGTGCCAGACTGAGTGTAGATCAAGTCTAGATATTGCACACGAGCAATGACTTGCTCTTCAATGACAACTCCTCCCTTTGCCACATCTTCTGTGATAGAAGGTAACAATGACTTAATAAACCATTCAGCTAATAGCTGATCAGGAACATATGTTTTTACCATTCTACGACGACGCCGCCACTCATGAATATGATCAGATATGGTGAGTGGCTGTCATTTGTTTGAAATTGGTAAGAAGCTCTGTTCCTGTTTCGTACCTTATGGGTAACTGAAAATGGGTTAAAAAGGTTGTGGCAAGGGTGCTGAAGTTATCAAATGAAGCTCTAGGCAATTCAATGTACCATTTTGCTGTCGGACCAATTAACGTTCGCTGAAAAAGGCGAAGCCTAATCAAATCATCATTTAAAGTGTTGGATGAACACCATAGATGAAAGGTCATCACATGATTTGATAGGTCTTCACCGAGATTTCCATTAAATTTAGGAATGTCTGAAGGAAGTTTATGAGGAAATGTCGGCCACCAAGGGGCATAAGCAATTGGATTGTTTGTTAGCCGATTTAGATCTGGTAACTCTAAAGTCACCACGAAGGGCAACTGTTGATTTAGGTTCGGTGAAGCATACCCAAGATAGGATGGTATCGCCTGAGCAGTGGGTATTTGCATACCAGCATAATGCATTTGATGCTGATAACTTTGGTAAGGTTGACAAGCATAACCATTATGAAATGATTGATGTTGACGATTTTGAATATACCACTGCCCATTACTTGCAAAGATTTGTTGCTCAGATCCTTGGTAAGCTTGTTGGAATTGTGGTTGTTGATATTGCATTAGCCATGGTTGTGAAACCATTTGTTGTTGTCCAATACTGGCCATTTGACCAAGATGAGGGGTAATAGTACCCATTTGAACCTGGGTCGCTCCGGTTAGGGAGCCACTAATCAGTGATTGTGGTTGTGTCGTGGAGACAGAAGGTTGTTGTATTACGACCTCAGAAACTTGAGGTTGACATACAACAGGCAATCCTTGTACTTGCGACATTGTCACAATGGCTGGTGTAGTGGGGATATTCGACATAGGTAGGCTTTGTTGCATTGAGTATACAACTCTTGGTTGTTGAGGCAGTATTGGCACCCAGCCGCTAGATGTAAATCCAGCATGACCTGAATTCTGTTGCGAACTCCCATATGGTTGTTCTCCCGGAGGAAATAATGAAAGGGCATGCTGCCTCCCATATGGCGGCAATATTGTGCTCAAAGGAATGATTAGCCTTTGGGGACCAGATTGCCCAAATTGATTCTGTTGCGAAGGATCAATTTGTTGAGACTCAACATAAGAGATTCCGGATATTATTCCGGACGAACAAATGGGAACAGACTATACTTTCGAAACAGTCCCTAGATGGACTCCATCTAGCGGTTGAGAGCTAGTTGGGACAGATGGTACACCAACGAACATTGAGGAGTAGTAGCAGGAGGTTATGTTGTTGTTGCATCAAATGACACAATCCTAGATGTCGACGGTTGTTCAGACATATCTAGCCTATCCAAAATATTTCATAGTGATTCTACAGGAACTTGCGATGAAGGGATACTAACTTATGATGAAGAAGGATATAGGGTGATCCTGGCTCCAAAATGAAATGGAGTACTGGATGGAGGATCCTCCACAATCTCTTCTATAGCAATCAATCCAGGTGGGAGAGGCAAACCGTCAAGCCCGTAAAATATCTCTGGTGCCGAAGAAGGTATAGACTCTACAGTGACAGTTGTTGGAGGGGTAACACCTTTCGAATCAGCTGTAGATGGAGCCGATTCAGGAATAGAAGTGTTTACTGTTACACTAGGATCAATTCTAATGTCCTCTTATGGCTGCGGAATTTCTTCTGTGAAGGTAGGAGTACCAGAGATGGTTGGATTAACCAAAGTCCCTGAGGATGTTGGAACACAAGTTCCAAGAAAACCAGAGGAATTTGATCCAGTTAAACGAGTTCGCTTTGTCCAGAATAGCTTCATCTCCAGAGTCAAAGACAGTTGACTTGTAAGTCTCTGCGAACGACGGGGTTTCGATTGACTTTCTTCCACGATTGTGGATTACTCGATCAACTCAAAATAGAGGGGAAAATGATTCTGAATTAAATGAATTTTAGATGCTTTGACACGGCTTGCTTTTTCAATTTTTAAGAGTCGAGAAAAAGCAAAAGATGAATCTAGTTGCCTTTGATTTTTAATGAGCCTAAAAGTGACAAGTGCTTAGATGGACCTTTTCCTTTAAGGAGTCTGAAAAGGAACGGAAGAGACTACTCTGGAAATCTAAACAAAGGGATTACCAAACCAATCACAAAACTGCAGAATACTTTTTACGGTACGCCAGTCAATCTTCCTGAATGTTGTGTTCAGTGCATTGTGATCGATAGGGCAGCAGACACAACTTCCTAAGGATAAAATATATAACCTATTGTGGTCTCCCAATATATACTCGATGGTACGTGGGAGCACAAGTCCGTACTGGCACTTGTCATCTCAAAGAGGAGGAATCACCCAACCTACAATGAAAGCGATAGTTACCAGGTTTTACGACGCTAGAATAATTCTAGCCTAGACTTCTAAATGTGTAGCGTAGGTTCCAGCGTTTTTATGTTCATTGAATTTATTTTACAGTTGATCTTTCTTAAGAAGTTTTCCTTTCAGGTTCACCACGTGATGTAGATATACAACTCCTAAAATGCAATCTAAGATGATAAACAATTGTTTAATCTTCTTTTTGCAATGAAAATCCTAGCTACTAAGGAAAGAGAAATGAGAATCTTTCAACATAGAGCAGAGAGCACACACTAGATGCACTGTCCTAAATCAAACCAACAAGCAGTCTAAATGAAAATGCACATGCATGTATTTTTTTTCGCTTTCTTAATGTGTGAATAACAAAAAGAATGCTAAGTACAAATCTGAATTGTTTCAAGCAACAATACTAACGATTTTATTTTCAAAAAAATGACAGGAAGATAATGACGACACTTTGCGATTTTGAACTGAAAACTGCTTTCGACACTTGAAAAACTATTAATTCAAATCAAATAGAAGAGTAACAGTGTAATCAACCATAAAAAACAATAGGATTCTTTTCTTTGACTAAAAACAACACTTGCGACACTTCCAAATCAAAAGACGATAGCTTGATTACGCTACTTATTTGTAAAGGAGAACCATAAATGGCGAACAATACATAAAAAACATTTACAGTTCTTTGTACTATGGAGGCTGAATCATGCAAAGAAAGGGAGTCTCTATAGTGGTTTACTGATCATAGACAGCAAAACTCCTGAATAAAGCTAAAGAGAGTGAACAAAAACCAAAATCTGGAAACATAAGAGGTCTTATCTGATCATCGCACCTATAACATAGGGAAAGTACGATGCATCTCACCTACTGCACACGAGAGGTGCGATGCATCCAAATTCTCAAGAGGAGAAGGTGCGATGGTCCAGGGACGAGACTTCAACTGGGTTCTTGGTCACAGTTTGCAGCTCAGTTCAAGGATTTAAGTCAAGCAAATGATAATCAGTAAATGCAAATCACAAGGGATGATCTAATGAGGCTACTGGAGCCACCACCAGGACAATTAGGATGTTTGCAAATCAATTGTTCAGTTTATAAACAAAACCCGGAGATAGACTGAAGCAGCATTGATCTACTTTGCACTTTCATAGCAAATGCAGTTCGAAGGCTAGTTGGCTTGACTTCAGGCTCCATCTATAAGTTTATAAAGAAAACAAGTATAGACAAGCAAACAGACTACTCGCTCCTCAGCGGAGTCGCCATTTTGTTATCAGGAAATCTAGTGTCTATGCAGAGTTGCTAGTCCCAAAAACATGGGTAGCTATCTTAGAAACAAACAAATTAAAGTTACTTTCGTTTTCCTTTACGAGAAGTAGATAGGAGAGGAGCAAAGAATACCAACCTCAATCTTTCGCTTGGTTCTATGATTGTTCCTTCTCCCCTTTGACAGATCTTTGCTGCTCCTCCCTTGACCACTCCGCTTCAAAGAGTACCTGTAAAGTCAAAGTAGCATAATACCTTCAAAGTGCAGAGATCTACAATCATAAACAATATAGGACCAGGTATATAATGACCACACAAATGCATATATTAGCAAACATACAAGAATGTGGAGGAAAACTTGAATAGCTTTATTGATATAGAGATTAAAAGAGAGGATTACAACCCATTGATCTGACCCAGCGTCATCCTCCCAGCACATGAAAGTCCTTCTTCACCTCATGAAAAGCTTAGATCACCCAACACTATGATATTCCACCAGGAAACCAACAACACTTCCTTACAAGATACAAGATTCCAGCCTCTGGATCTCTGGGATGAGGGATCCATATATAGATGATTGCAGGAGGGTGAGTCAGCTTCTGGGATTTTGATTAGTCTCTCTATGATAGTCCTTGATTCCACTTGGATATTGATGATCGCTTACTCATCCCTGGTGAATTCAGAGAGGCAAGTGTCACAGGAGAAGTTTCTGGAAGATTCCATGATCATCCACCTTGAAAATTGTCTCTATCATTTGTCTACTCTCGCCCATTGCACCCTATAGAAGGGATTTTCAATATGCATCACACTTTTTGCACTGAGCAGTCTGTATGGTCCAGTTTTGACCAGTTCTAAGCAGTTTTCTGTGGAGAACTTTTAGGAGATGATGTAATCAGCTGACCTTGTTCCTTTAGGGCATGAAATAACACTTTTAGGGACTCAGAAGCCCTTGGTTTATGGACATATGTGATTGGGGTTGCAATGCCCAAATATGTCTGTAACAGTCTCAAAAGGAGATCTCTATGTAGAAGAATGTTTTGCTTTGTTTTCAGCATGCTGCATATAACATAAATGTTCATCCCAAAGCTTAGGATGTTTGATGCAATATCCCCTAAGTAACTAAATCACTGTCCTGTTAACTACTTCGGTCTGGCCATCAATTTTTGGATGAAAAGTTGTGCTTTTCTTCAGTTTGGTGTCCATCAATTCCCACAAACTTGACCAAAACTTCTCCACAAATCGGGTGTCTCGATCATATACAATGGAAGTCTGTAATCCAAAATGAACCCATACATGTTGAAAGAATAGTTTTGCAGTTTGTTCAGCTGTAATATGTTTATTACAAGGTATCAAATTACACATTTTGCTGAACCTATCCACAACAACATATAGATAATCATGACCTTTCCTAGATTTAGGCAGTCCTCCAACAAAATCCATGGAAACACTTTCCCAAGGGTGAGAAGGAACTAGTAATGGAGTGTACAAGCCTTGTTTTCTATTGCTGGGCTTGCTTTTAGCACACATAGTACACCCTCTTACATATCTAGAAACTGTCTCATTCATTTTGGCCAATAACAAAATCTTTGCAGCTGTGCAACTGTTTTACTTACCCCATAGTGACCTGATATTAGAGAAGTGTGTGCTTCTCGAATTATCTTTACTCTTTCATTTTGTGGAATGCATAGCTTCCCACAATGATATAGGAGTCAGTCCTTTACATGATAATCCAATTCTTCTACTTGTTTGCCTTGACTTAAAGTTGCATATACATCTTTTAAATCTATATCTTGAGCATATTATTCAATGTAGCTCTCAAGTAACATAGAATTATGCTTCAGTATAGTAGATGTATTTATAATGGGTCTAAATAACATATCTACAACTTTATTGTGTATGCCCCTTTTATATCTGATGACTAAATGAAACTGTTGTAGAAAACCCATCCACCTATAGTGTCTTGATTGCTGCAACTTAGTTTGGGAGTGTAGATATTGAAGTGGTTGATGATCAGTATGTATTACTGCCTCTTTGCTCATTAAGTAATGTTTCCACTTTTTCACACTTTGTACTAATGCATACAATTCTTTATCATATGTCGGATAGTTAAATACTACAAAATTAAATGTCTCATAATGATAACATATGGGTTTACGTCAACGCTGCTCCCATGGCATAGTCACTGGCATCCGTTTGGATTTCAAATGGTCTTTGAAAATCAGGCAGTGCTAGTACATGTGTTGTACTAATCTTTTCTTTCAAGGTGTCAAAGGCTTTCTGTTGTTTGCCTCCCCACTGAAACACCTTGTTCAATGTTGTTAAAGCATGTAAGGGAGCTGCAATTAAGGAAAAGTTAGAAATGAACCTTCTCCAATATTGTGCTGCTCCTAAGAAGCTTCTACCTTCTGTATCAGATTTGGGTTTAGGCCAGTTCACAATGACTGCCACTTTAGAGGGATCTATCTTCAATTCACCACCCCCTACTATATCTCCCAAATAATTCAGAGATGTTTTGCCAAATTCACATTTTGAGAGTTTAACATAAAATTTTTCTCTTTTCAAAAATTCTAGTGTCTACTTAACATGCTTTAAATGTTCTTCCCATGTTTTCCTAAATATCAGAATGTCATCTAGATCCACAATAACAAAATCATCAAGAAAAGGCCTGAGTAAATCATTCATTAATCTCATGAAAGTAGCAAGAGCATTAGTTAAGCCAAAAGGCATAACCAGCCACTCATACAATCCATGCTTTGTTTTGAAAGCAGTCTTCCATGCATCTTGTTCTGCAACTCTGACCTGGTGATATCCACTATGCAAGTCTAACTTGGAAAAATAAATAGCTTCTTTCAATTGATCTAAAAGATCATCTATGCAAGGAATGGGATAATAATTTTTTATTGTTATCTTATTCAGTGTTCGGTAATCAATGCACATTCTCCATGAGCCATCTTTCTTTCTCACCAAAATGATTGGTGACCCACATGGTGATGTACTAGGTCTGATGAACCCTTTCTCGAGCAACTCCTGCACCTGCTTCTTGATTTATCATTCTCTAAAGCAGACAACCTGTACATTCCAATGATAGGCAATGGAGCATCTTGCTGCAAAATAATATCATGCACTGTTTCCTTTTTGGGTGGTAGACCTTTAGGTTCTTGAAACAAGATATCATACTTTGAAACAACCTTTTCTAAATCAGCTTGCTATTTAGCATTACAACCCTCAAATACATTGGTTTTATAAAGTTTCTTTTCCTTTACAACCATCAGTAAGAATTGTTTGCATGAATTTATCACTCGTTTCATCTGCCCTGAGTTTATGAGAGTATAATTATTCTTGAGCTTATGAGCTCTTACAAAGTATTCGATTCTATCTTTAACAAGTAGATACTTGTTCTCAGCTCTATAAAAGATAGCTTTTCTTTCATAAAAGTAAGGACTTCTTAAAACAATTCCACATATATCCAAAGGAATTATGTCTAACTCAACCTCATCTACAAATGCTGACCCAAAAGAAAACTTGAATTTGCGTTGTCTAGTCACTTGTAGTTGTGTTTTATCATTTAACCATCCTAATGTGTGTGGTTTCTTGCGAGGTGTAGTCACTAATCCCAACTTCTTTAAAATTGCTTCAGAAATTAAATTTACTTGTGAGCCTCTATCAAACAAAGTATCAATCTTTTGATGTTTGGAAATAACTCGAATATGGAAAAGCTCATGCCTTTTTCTCTCATTTTCTTCATCAATAGTATATTGTGCAGAATTACTAGTAGATGCTTTAGAATTCTTACCTTTTATACCTGTGGCTACAATAGTTGTTTCATCTCCTGATTCTGACCCCAAATCTTTTTGAATAGCTGCAACAGTCTTCTTCTTCTTGCCCTCGAACTTCTTAGGTATCAGCTCCAGATGTAGAATCCAACAGTGCTCATCATCATGCCCATCCTTCTTACAGTGAATGCATGAAGACTTGCTCTTCTGTGCAGTGTTAGCCTTCCTTGCTTTCCATTTCTGCCTTATTTTCTCCTTATTCTTGCTTACAGCGGGTTGGGATGATCCCCCAACTTCTGGACTTCCATTCTTTCCTCTAGCTTCTAAATGAGTAGCTTGTACAGATACCTCATCTATACTAGTGGGATTAAACATGAGGATAGTGTGTCTCATTTACTTATGTAGACCACCAATGTACTTCACAGAGTCTCAGGTGAGATTCATGAGATTCGTAAAATCAATGCTCTCTTCCTAAATTCTTGGGTGTATCCTTGTACACTTTTCCCTTTCAACTGTCGAAGAGTTTGCGAGCTCATCATGGCTTGCTACATGTAGGCCAATGGATATAACTGCTTTTTGATTGCAGAAACAAATTCACTCCAGACAGAAATGGTCTTACCATGTCTTTTCGTGTCAGTTTGGGTCCTGCCTTCCCACTAAACCAAGGCAGTGCCTCCAAGGCGTAGGCATGCCAGCTGAATCTTTTTCTTGTCTAAATCAATACTCTGCGCTCTGTAATAAACATCAATTTGTCTAATCCAATTTTCCAGATTTTCTGCATTCAATTCTCCATCATATATAGGTAAATCAAATTTAACATCTAGTTTAATCAAAGATGCCTTCTTTTTATGTTCAGGGCTATTAGGAGGTGTGAGAAAGATTTATTCTTTCCCTTTTCCTTTTGAGTGCTCATGGAAGAGAGACTCATCTTTTCCTTTGTCTTGTTTGGAGCCTGATGAATCTTCATCCTTATGTTTCCTAAAATCCCTATACATTTCCTCTACCATGGACTTTATGGCTAGGAAACTATTTATGAATTGAGGGTTTGGCCCCATAGAACCTTCTTCTGACATTGTCTTTTGATGATAGGCTCTCCCAATTTCAGGATTAGTTTCGACCAACTCTCATTCTCCTAATTTGAGCTTTGATATAATTAGCATTCAACATCTAAATCCAACACAAGCTTGTATAACATTAATAGCTTAGAGCTATGATACCACTTGATCTGAAAATCACTCGCGAGTGATCTCAGTTAATTAATTAATGAATGAATGTATTACAAACTCATGTGCTAGTGTGTGTCTATGTTATCTTAGGGAACAGATCGATAAGATTGCAAAATACACAGACACTGGAAAATGGAAAATAGTAAGAGAAACACAGTAAGAAAATACAAGAACACAACAAATTAGTAAAGGGTTCATCCAATCTTCCTGGGCTACATCTCCGGTCCAACTTTCAATGGTGGCCTTTTTTATTATGTCTTTAATGCAGAGTTTTACAATGAGGAGTTGAATTTGAATCCCCTGAAACAGATAATGCTTAATAGGGTGGTTCTTGGATCCCCCAAGCCACTAGAGTGCATAGACTCCCCCTTACTAAGTATCAACCTCAATTGATCTTGATGGGATGAGTCTAGTTTGGTACTCAGTTCCCGACAGTACCCTCACAGGGATTGCTTGAACCTCTCAAGCCTTTTGTTTGCTCGATGTTTCCTTAGCTCTACTGGTCAGCTCGGCTCTCTGTGTCTACTTCTGTCTCCTTCTTCATTGTTCTCTTCTTTTTGACAGTGCTTCCTTCTTTTTCTGTCTCGCTTATCTTTGTTCTCTATCTGTTCATGGCTTAAAGCCAATACGTCTCATGATTGTTCATTTCCTCTTCCGCCTCTTCGGATCACCTGTTGTTTTTCACTTGGAGTTCCCTGCCTCTACATCATTGCCACTGTGTAATGTCTCACAGGGAAGTGGCCACTTTTCCTCTCGTGAACTACGCCAGCTCTTCTTCAAATGGTTCGGTATTTCGGTTACTCTGTGTAATGATTCATCTGCCAACTTAGTGGTCAAATTGGACTTCAGACTTTTAGATGTCGTCGCTTAATTATCCCTCCAGATCCGGTTTCCCATCAGGTGCAATCTCCGCCGTTAGATCTGGGGCCTCCAGATCCTACGGTTATCACTCATATCGTGTGGTTGACTTGCTCAGGCATTAGCCCACGATGAGAGCTGGTTTTCTCTCTCATCCGCTAGACACGTGTTGTTTGCTGTAGGGAATTGTTGGGTCTCCTGACAATTCTGCTTACGCCCAAAATGCCTTTGATATTCTGCCAATTTTGGAGCGGGACCTACCTTTTGCTTTAGCGCTTTTCCCATGGTTTTTGTTTTTCCTTGTGACCGGGTGGTCAGGGCCTTTCATTCTCGAGGGGTTTTTCCCAGCGATGCGCGATTAGTGCTAATCACGCATCAAAAACATCCTCTGTTTTCCGATCCGGACTTCCTAACTGCTAGTTTGCACCCTGCGCGGTCTCCATGGGCCTCAGTCAGTGCGCTTTGACCGAGGTCCTCATCGTTCTTGCTGGCTACAAACTCCCACTGTCCAAAAGTCTTCTTGATAGCTCATTTTCCACAAGTTTTTGAAGTCTGTCCTAATTTGATATAGTCATAGAACTCTAATAATTTTTCATGGATCCAATTCGGATCACTCAAACTTCTTTGATGTTCTATATCTTTAGTTGAGGCAGTGTTACACTTGTCGACATATTCTTTAAGGTTGACTTGGCATGTCTTTGGCACAAACGACAATGGTTTTAACCATTGTCAAGATCATCTTCATCATATTTTAAAATTTAGTCATTATGTCATACATGTAGCGTTACAAGATTTGTTTTCCATCTCAACTGGTAGCATTTTGTGGCATTTTGTGTTTAAGAGGATAAGTAACATGTTTTCAAAGGTGTTAACAAGGTGCTTCTAATGGAAAATATTGTTGTAAAGCTCACTTCCATGAGTGATTTTGAGCTGAGATCAACAATTCTGAACTCATGAACTTTTGTTGCAATTGTGACTACAATCAATTGATAGCACGGGCATCAATATTTATAATAAAAAATGATAATATGTTGTTGTATGTCGCACTAATATAACATTCATTAATCCACCCAAATCTTGCATATTGATTCATTTTGATCCCACTAATATGACATTCATTAATCCACCCAATACCCAAATCTTGCATATTGATCCCAAGTTCATGCTTGCTAAATTGACACGCTTAACCTTATGTTTATCTTTAGTCTCTAAATTGACATGTTGGACCTTAGTCTCGTGTCCTTAAGTGAATATACTCTATATACTATCTATATTGACTTTAGGCTATAAAACACTAGTTTCTTTATCCAAACAATTCTCCAAACCTAAAATTGCACAACATATCACATCTTATTTCTTCTATGCTACTCTTTCTTATGTTATCGGCAGTGTGGTGCAATTGCTAGTTTATTCTCCTCTCAATCAACGAAGTTCCCTTTGCAACATCTTGTGCAATTGCTAGTTTATTCTCTTCTCAATCAACGAGGTTTCCTTTGCAACGTGTGGTGCAATTGCTAGTTTATTTATTCTCCTCAATCCACGAGGTTTCCTTTGCAACGTGTGGTGCAATTACTAGTTTATTCTCCTCTTCAAATTTACAAACCCCCATTATCACTTTTTCTTTGAGGATGATTGGCATGGATGGCCAATATGTTTTGGATCTCACTTGACGTCTTAGAAACAGCTAAACATTGACCAAGTTGATTGGAGGAGGGGTGTCAAAGGCCTACCTCCTGATTTGATAGATTTCACAAAGATTTGAAATGGTTTTGCATCGTTTTGAGCTGTTGGACTGTGTGCGCCGCGCGCTCTTCCCAATGCGCCGCGCCTGTGTATTCTTTCAATGGCGGACTGGTTGTGTATGCGTCGCACGCGGTGGATGCATCGCGCTCCTGCCTGTGTGCGCCGCACTTCCCAAATCACCTACCAACTCACTCAAACGCTCACCAATCTCACTCTCCCACCTTTTGCAATGTCTTTCTAAGTCTCCAATGGCACAATGGCTTTGCTTTGGGCCACAATATGTATTTATAGGCTTGAGAGAAACTGGTTTGATTTTTTCCTCTTTAAAAAACCCACTTTCTAATGTTGAGTTTTGCACCATTTTATTGAGCAGCACTCTGTTTTTTCCATTTTTTCTTCGAAATTGTGGCTCTCTTTATGAAATTTTAGGCATTCCTTTGCGGGGATTGTGTGACTGGGCCTCTGGCTTTAACATCCATGACTGCATCTGAAAATTTCAACTGTCGATTTCTGGAAAATTTTGTCATAGTTGACCTTGCTTGACTTTTCTTCAAAACAGAGTTTTGAAGAAGAGTTGATGTCTCTTACGGTGATGATGAAGCTTTCTACACTATAGGTGTATAAGCTCTCCCTTTGGCCTGCATGGCTTGTTTCTTGACATGTTTTTTCAAGGACCAAACTGATGAATTTATAGACTCAAAAACCAAAAATGACTCTGTCCTAAAATAGGACCAGACCTTGACTATCATGAATTTAATTGATTTTGGACCAAGACCTGAACTAGCATGGGCCAGACATGAGGGAAACTGACTAGCATGACTTTCTCCGTCAGGTCATGGAATGTCCCTAGCGAAATGAAACTGGAAGAGAGGAGTGGGACACCTAATCGTGAAATGCATAAAGAGTTTTGATCCCTGACGGAGGACTTGACCAAGCCGACTCTAACATAACACATGAGTACCAAACCATATTCACATCATTCTAGCTAAAGTCTAGACATTGATGCATGACCATATCAACTTCACAAACCATGACCTCATGCATGACAACAACCATTACTTCATTATACATATTCCCATATGCAACCATCAACATGCATAAGCAATGCCTAATCAACTACACATATGCATGAATGCATGTATTCGAGCATAAGTGATAAATTATTGTAACTGTTACGCAGTAATTTGTCACCGTTGGTCACTGTCCTTGTTAACCCCCCGCTGTCACACATTGGAGGACACATTTACGGACCTGTGACCAGTGACATAACTTGAAAACACTTGCATTGAGGTCTCCTGAGTATGAATTCCAATAACCTTGAAGACACCCTTTTGAGATTAACCTTAAAAGATACCCTTTTTCCATTAGCGCGGGTCCATGGTGTCTAACCCGCGCCAATGGCTCAGTTCCTGCAAAGAGGGCGCGCCCATAGACGCCCTTTCATAGAGCACGGCCCGCGCCACACAATTTGGGCATGATTTTTGGCCAGCGCGCACTGGAATGTTTTTTCCTCCATGACTCACCC
>APFE030349951.1:16054-38879 GCA_000404065.3 Pinus taeda | reverse complement strand
ACCCGAGAGACACAACTTTATGAAAAAGGACCTCTGGAGTTTTCTTTTCCGTGTCTTTTTCAAACTCTCTAAACATGAAAAAGACTCCGAGTTTTACCTATGTCGGACTCGTTAAACCCTGACGACATTGGACTCGTCATTATGATGAGACTTGAGCTTCTCCTCCCTAGGGCTCGTTAAAATCTTACTAGGTTGGATTCGACCGAAGGTCGAACTTATACTGCAAGCATATGCTATCCCCATCAAGCTTGTTAAAAATAATCGGGGTACTCGCCAGAAATGGTGGGGGAAAAAAGAAATTTTTTTTTGGAACCATAATCATAAGTCGTGTCGGCAGTATGTCGCTCTTGAACATGGCACTCCTCTGCTTTCGCCTCAGGGTGGGGATATCTGATTTGGCCTTTCACTTGCCTCCGTGGGTTTGGGTAATTATATTTGACCTCTCATCTGCTCACTGCCTCGTCATCGTGACCTATGATCTAGTGATGTCAAATACTGCCAACTTTACTGTCGTGCCGTCAATATGTTCAAGAGAAGTTGACCTTTGCAAGAAAAACCGCCTCCGCTTGATAGTTCATGAATCTCATTTCACAAACATTGTATCTTCCCGTCTCGCATCGATGATGTGGGAAACATTATGGCCCACCTTCGACAGAGACCACTTCCTGTCGACTTCAGCTCATTATCCAGGAAAGTGGCCTAGAGACTCCCTTCCGGTACCTTGGAGCCTACATGCCTCAATGGCAGGTTCTTCGTATTCGATGTGAGGTTTTCATTATTGGCCTCCGATCGGATAATTCTACGGGTGTTCGACATCGGCTCATGCATTCACACGCCGTAGACTGTACCTGTAGTACCTTGAGGGCCATTGTCATTATTGGTGGTACCTCTCGCGTTTGTTAACAGTTTTCATTATTGACTAGTAATCAGACGATGTCCAAGCATGTTCGACTTCAGCTTACATGTTCAGCTGTTTGGGCTTGTACTTGTGTTCGAGTCGAGATGGAGCGCAAGACCCTGGATTGTGTCTGTTGTAATCCAGGCGTGATTTTGATACATGACTCTTTCACTGGATGGCTGCGACCATACCGGAGTCTATTCATCGATCCCAACTAGATGGCTGCGTCCATACTACGGATCTTGATTATTGTGTACTCTGTCAATGGATGGTTGCGCCCATACCGCATACATCATGTATTTGGACTATCATACTGTATCTCTCCATGCAGATTCTCGGCGGCAGTTGGATATGATCTTGTAAAGCACTTCACCTCTCTCTCTTTCTCGAGGCTCGTGCTTTAGGGGGCATCTGTTACGCAGTAATTTGTCACCGTTGGTCACCGTCCTTGTTAACCCCCCGCTGTCACACATTGGAGGACACATTTACAGACCTGTGACCAGTGACATAACTTGAAAACACTTGCATTGAGGTCTCCTGAGTATGAATTCCAATAACCCTGAAGACACCCTTTTGAGATTAACCTTAAAAGATACCTTTTTTCCATTAGCGCGGGTCCACGGTGTCTAACCTGCGCCAATGGCTCAGTTCCTACAAAGAGGGCGCGCCCATAGACGCCCTTTCATAGAGCACGACCCGCGCCACACAATTTGGGCATGATTTTTGGCCAGCGTGCACTGGAATGTTTTTTCCTCCATGACTCACCCAGTTCCCTGAAGGAAAAAACCCATAAAAGCAGTCGGGTGTCGTCTTTTCTATCCAAGACAACCCAGCTCAATGGTTATTTTGAGACAATGCCAAAATCTCAGAAGGTGTCCACATACGACGCATATCTCTTCTCCCCCCATCTATAAATGCCTGTCTCCCCACATTGAACAGGCTAGTGTTGCTATAGTGCTAAGAGTTGACAAGATTAGTGAGAGTGATAGTATGAGCTAAGAGCTGAAAGAGAGGTTATGTTGCCGGATTGTGGAGAGAGAAAGTGACTTTGCAAGACATGTCAGACTGCTGACCCAGCTGGAGGAGATTTGCAGCGTCAAGCCTTAAGTGGTTGTAATTCTTCTCTCTTTTCTATTGAATGATAAGCGACTGTTATTATGGTTCCATTCATATGTTCTACTGGTGATATTTGAATTATATCCTGCTTGACTGATATATAATTGTACGATTTTGGATTTTACGCTTGTTTTGGGCTGTTCTTCATTTGTGCAGGTGTCCATGCGTGGAGCGCAAGGATAGTGACCGGCCATAGCTAGAGGACAGGAGCGACACTTCTCCCACAGCAAACAGCGTTGGATCCCAGGTTGGTCTCTCTGATCGACTTTTAAATTGTACAATTAGGAACTTGCATGCAGCGTGTATGATTGTTGCTAGACCCCTGTGGGGCTAGTGGGATCGCCTCTGTCCGCAGAGGGGATTTACCTCCGCAACAGTAACCTACCTACAAGACTGATACATATAATGAAACAACTAAGAATGCAACCTAACATACAAGGATGTAATAAAGTTTCATATAATCATAACCATTCATATACTCTTAACGATGCATTCCACAAAACCAACATCAATTTCCTCATGAAAATCTTACTACAATCATGATCAACATGACGCAATGCAACAATCACCTAGAATGCAAGTGTAAGAGACACACATGCAACTGACATCCATGCATGACCAACACTTTCACCCAAGGAGAGCACAACCACACTCTGATACCAATCTGTAACAACCCCTCCTCCTAGGTCCACCCAAGCAACTGACCAGTTGGGGTAAACATGCGACAAGAGAGGCTACTATAAGGGATTCAACTTCCTTGGTGACCTTAAGGAAACGGAACCGATAGAACATATCGAACAAGCCCATCCATATTAGCAACAACACCCTCAGGAAACATGTTAGCCACTTAGACATCCTTTTGTTGAGTCCCACTGATGATTTAAGCCTTTTAACCCCTGGTCACTCTCATAGGCCTATGTGCCAACGATTGTGGACTTTTCTTAGCAGACTTATGCTAGAGACCACGAGATTTGAGCCACTTTTCCAGCCCAGAATCCTGCCCTCTGCCCAAAACTTGCTACAACTTTTAGAATCCATAAAAGACATGATAATAATGCCGATGATGAGCCTCATCATTGAGTAATTATATGGGCCTTAATTCGCCTTAATTCACCTCCTAGCTTAGTCAAACCAACTATTCTCACAACTTGTTGCATACTTTTGATTATCTTTTGTTTATGAGTTGAGTAGAGTTGGATATTTTGCTTTGTGGTCTAATGTGCATGTAATGCATGAATAAAGGATAAAAGCAAGGAAAATGCAAGGATAAAAAGATATAAGCAAGGAACTATGGTAGAAGACCTTGGTAAAAACTCAAATAGGACAAGGGAGAGGAATTATAGGAGGTAAATCCTCCTCATTTACTACCCCTCCATTTGAATATCCTCCATCAGCTGAAAGTACACACAGCCAAATCAGGAGTACTAGGAGGCAGCCAAGCAAGTAAAGGTGCAAACAACCAAATCAAGAGTACTAGAAGGAAGCCAAGCAAGTGAAGATGCAAAAAGCCAAATCAGGTGTACTGGAAGGCAGCCGAGCAAGTGAAGATGCAAACGACCAAATCAGCTGTACTAGAAGGTAGCCAAGCAAGTGAAAGTACGAGCAGCCTCCCTACTAGAAGGCAATCGAGCCAGTGAAAGGGAAAGCACAAGTTTATCATTGAGTTGGCAGTTGTGCCTCCCTAATTTTGCGGAAGTCATTGGAGACTTCATAAATATAAATAGAGAGGCTTAGGACCTCAGTTTTTTTAGTCAGTTAGTCACCATTAGTCAGTTAGCAAGAATTCAAACTTTTGTCTATGGAACTAGACCTGTAACAGTTATTGATGTAATACAGTGTTTTTATAATGAAGATGAGTTTTGTTCTGAGCCAGCACTGAGTTAACTCAGAGGGTTGAAGCTCTTGGGTTAGGGCCTGACCCTAGCAGCCAAAGCTCCGCTTTATTGTATTGTTAGGTAGCAAAGCTTTCTGTTCATATGTTGAAGTAGTTCATTTTCATTATAGCAATAGCATAGATGCATGGTTTGATTGTTCATTTGTTCAAGTAGATGCATTTTCATTACTGTAGTTCAGCATAGAGTTATGGATTTCTTGTTCATTCACTAAAGTAGCTTCATGTTTTCTTTTTATTTGGTTAAGTAGTGCAGTCTCATTATAGTAGTACAGAGTAGATTAGAATTCTATGGCTTGAGACTCGAGTAGGCCTTGGAAGGTAGCTCGAATTACAAATCATGGAAAGATAGAATGGAGGTTGTATTAGAAGACAATGGCTTGAAGTAATTCATTGATCAAGAAATCCCAAAGCTAGTTTCAACTAATGCACAAGAGTTAGCTGAGTGGAAGAAGTGTGTGGTGAAGGCGAGATAGATCATCCTTGAGGGAGTTAGAGACCATATTGTCTCGAGTCTCCATGGGAAGGATACTCCATTTTCAATGTGAAAGACATTGAAGGACCTCTACCAGAACAATAGTGACCAAAGGAAATTGGCGCTCAAGGATAAGCTTCGAAGAATCAAGATGGAGAAGGGCGATACTATTTCCACATATCTGAACAAGCTCACCCCCTGATGAGATGAGCTTGGCAGTGTGGGAATAACCACTCCCAATGATGATATGGTGAGCCTCGCTCTCCTTGGCTTTCCAAAGAGTTGGAATAGCTACCAAGACTCTATGAATGGAAGGGAGAAACTACTGGATTGGGAACGACTTTGGTCGGATCTTATGCAGGAGGAGATTAGGAGGAGCACACGAGATGGTTCTTCATCCAAGAATGATGATGAAGAAAATCTAGCCTTAGCAAGTAAGGCAAGGAAAGGGAAGGGGAATGCTTCCCATTCCAAATCGAATTCTTCTCATGGAGGGAAGAAGGGTGACATGTCTAAAGTAAAATTTTTTAATTGTCACAAGATGGGACATTATGCGACTAATTGCCCATCGAAGAAGTCCAAGAAGGGATCCTCGGAAGGATCAGAAGGTGAGGCATTAGCCTCTCAGTTTGAAATGGACTTTACCCTCATTGCATGCATGGTGTCATCGATGATGGGTTTTGTCTGGTATCTTGACAGTGGAGCCTCATTCCACATGACCTATGATAAAAATTTATTCAATGTCTTGGAGGAGAAAGACCTCAAGATGTGCATAAAGATGGGTGACGATGGAAGGTATAGTGTTCCAGGAGTGGGCACGTTGCTTTTCATAGGGAGCATGGAGCTCCTCTCACCTTGACAGATGTGATGTATGTGCCTGGATTGAAGAAGAACTTGGTATCGGTCACGATGTTGGAGGACAAAGGCTACAATGTTGTCTTCAGTAAAGGAAAGGCATTCCTAAGACACATAGCCACGGGTCAGAGCAAGAGGATAAGGATTCTGGTGAATAATCTCTATAAACTAGAGGTAGATGATTGTGCAGCATTGAATACGAAAGTAGAATTGGTGCAAAGCCAAGACATTGGCAAGTTGTGGCATAGGCGGTTGGGCCATTTGCATCATGGGCTTCGAAGATAATGTAGCAAATATCTATAGGACTTCCCAAAGATAAACTTGAGCAAGTTGACACATGCAAAGGTTGTACCTTGGGAAAGTACACCAAGTCCACTTTTCATGATCGAGACAGTCAAGCAGAGGCTATCTTAGAGCGAGTTCATACTTATTTGTGTGGACCATTCTCGATGGCATCCACAACAAAGGAAAAGTATTATGTGATTTTCATTTATGACTATTCTCGTAAATGCTAGATTTATTTCATGCGGAAGAAAGACCAAACTTGCACAAAGTTTTATGAGTTCAAAGCTTTGGTCGAGAAAGAGTCAGGGAAGAAGATCAAGGCTTTGAGAAGCAACAATGGTGGAGAATATGTCTCTCAAGAGTTTAAGGACTTATGTGCAACGGAAGGAATTAAAAGAGAGTTGACAACACCTCATAACCCATAGTAGAATGTGGTGGCCGAAAGGAAGAATAGAACTATTGTAGGGGCAGCACGGGCAATGTTGCATGACCAAGGCCTACCACTTCACTTGTGGGCTGAGGCATGCAACACAACAGCCTATTTGTATAATAGAAGCTCGCATCACATACTTAGGATGAATACACTAGAGGAAGCTTTCTTCGGTAAGAGACCAGATGTGGGTCACTTCAGGATCTTTGGCTCATCGGTATTTTGCCATGTGACAAAGGATGCACAGAAGAAGCTTGAGCCAACAGTAGAGTTGGGGATATTTTTTGGGTATACTAATACACCTCACAACTATCGAGTGTACTTGCCTACCAGTAGGAGGATAGTGGTTCGCAGAGATCTCAAGTTTGATGAGCAGAAGGCCATGCGAGTTTCCCTTGAGAGGGAGCTCCAACTACAAACTATGGAGGAATGTTGGTTCCTAAGGAGGAGGAGCCTCAGACTAATGTGGAGCAGCCGCATGTAGAGGTTCCAGAAGTGGAGACATCTACTCAAGAAAAGTCTTCCAGAGATGGATGGAAGCACAAAACAGAAGCCGATAGATTGTTGAAGGATGCGAGAGAGAATGTGGGAGCACCATCTTCTCAGCACAGACAGAGGAGGTCACCTGAGAGGCACACTGGATACATGGCCCTTGCTGGGGAATGTGTTGAGACCGAGCCATCTTCCTTTGAGGAAGCAGTGCAGTAGTTGATTTGGGTTGATGCTATGGTGGAGGAGTATGACTCCATAGTTCGAAACAGTGTTTGGGACATGGTTTCGAGACTAGAGAACAAGTCAGTTGAGTTCCCGTTGGCTTTACAAGGTAAAGAAAGTTGTTGATGGTAGTGTGGAGAAGCATAAGGCAAGATTTGTTGCCCGTGGCTTTTCAGAGGTCGAGGGGATTAGCTATGATGAGACTTTTTCTCCTGTCGCAAGGTACTCATCTATCAGATCTATGTTGGCACTATCAGCACAGGTGGGTTAGAAGATCCATCAGATGGATGTGAAGACTGCATTCCTCAATTGCCATATTGAGGAAGAGGTGTACATAGAGTAGTCGGAAGGTTTTGAGACCTTCGATCGTGAGTCGCATGTGTGCCCACTCAAGAAAGCTTTGTACAGGCTAAAGCAAACACCTTGTGCTTGGTACACTAGGATAGGAAACTACTTCACTGGGTTGGGCTTCACAAAAAGTGAAGTGGATGCGAACCTATACCACATCGTGGTGAAAGGTAAGTTGTTGATCATCTTACTTTATGTTGATGATCTCATATTGACTGGTGATGATTAGTTGATCGTGTCTTGCAAGAGAATTCGAGATGAAAGACATGGGTCTCATGCACTACTTCCTTGGCATAGAAATGTGGAAGAAGGATGGGGAGTTGCTTGTGTCTCAGGGCAAGTATGCCAATGAGATACTCAAGAGATTCCACATGGAGAAGTGCAAGCCCGTATAGACTCCTCTAGCAGGTAACTGGAGGAAGGAGGTTTCTTCTTCAAGAGAAGTGGTAGAGGCTACTGTGTACAGGCAGCTTGTGGGTTCACTGATGTACTTAATGAACACACAACCAGATTTGTGCTATGCAGTGAACCAGCTGAGTCAAGCGATGGTTTAGCCTACCAAGATGTTTTGGAAGGCGGCAAAGCATGTATTGAGATATCTCAAAGGCACATCTCAGTGTGGATTATGGTACAGATACACAAAGGAAGTGACGCTACAGGGCTTCACTGATGCAGATTGGGCAAGGAGTCCATCAAATCGGAAGAGCAGCACATCAGGAGGGATTTTCAACATTGGGTCAGCGAAATTTTTTTGGTACAATAGGAAACAAAGGTCAGTTGCACTCAGCTTGGCAGAGGCAGAATACATGGCTACAAGTCAGGTAGCGTGTGAGGCCATCTAGATGTGGAAAATCCTAGTTGGTTTGTTTGATCAAAGGATGGATCCAACTGTGATCTATTGTGATAATCAGAGTTGTATCAAACTCTCTGAGAATCCAGTATTTCATGATAGGTCCAAGCACATCGACATCCAGTATCATCATATCAAAGACTGTGTAGTGAGGAGGATCATGTTGCTGCAGTATATTTCGACATAGGAGCAAGATGCTAACATTTTGACAAAGGCATTGTCAAAGTGTAAATTCGAGTTCCATAGAGACAGGATTGGGGTGGAAGATAATCTCTTTCTTGTTGAGAGGGAGTGTTGAAATATGGCAACAAGAGTATCCTAATTTAATTTTTCCTTAAATTAAATTGTGAATTTAAAATTGAATTTATTCTTAACAGCTACTTGGAAATAATTAATTAATTTATTTTAGATTAATTAGTTGGAAAAATTCAAGTTAAAAGTCTTTCTGAACTCATGCAAGAGTTATCACTTAAATTAAGGAGATAAGATTGAGTTATATTTGAGTTGTAATTAGTTAACTCAGTTTATTGAGTTAAGTCCAGTTAAATTAGTTCCAAACTGTTTGAGGAACTAATAGTGAGTTAACAGTCAGTTGATGCATTAATGCACTCAACTAGTGCTACTCTAGTTAACTGAAGATTCCCTCATTAGAAACTCATGCATGTCTATTCTGAGAAAGACCCAGTTGAGATTAATGTTCAAGAACGGTGTATTATCAATTGCATGTGTTTTCTCATGGAGAAAACTCATGCATGCAGTCAAGGATTCATCCTTGAGGATTGTGTAGTTTTGAAGGTTTGGTTTTCCACTTGGTAATAGGCAAATCATCCACAAGGAACAACGCAAGGAAATAGGAGCTTGGAGGGCAGAGAGGAAGGCTGGAGAGAAGACAATATGTCCTATGAGCATCTGTGAGGATTGTACTAAGAGCTGGCTAGCTGTGAGAGCTATGGCTTTGTATAATTCCTATGTATTTCCATCATGTATGATAATACAATAGTGTGGGTTTTTTAGCTGAGGCTTTCCCTAAGTATTTTCATATGTATTGTGCCATTGATTCTTCTTCTTCTAGTTATATTGTTCAGCTCAATCTTTAAGCTTTTGCAAATTGATAGTAGAAGTAGGTTATAGTATTCTGCTTTAATTTATATTGCATTATCGGGTTAACCTATCACAGATTTTTCTACAACCTAATATACGTTGGCTTTCTTTTATATACAAGATCCATTATAAATATCAAGTAGTTTCTAGATCATGCAATGCTTGCATAAACTCTGCCCATAATAAGTTGATCTCGAAACAATAGTTATCGCTCTCAAATTTATGAGAACTTTAAGATCTAATAAAGACAACATGGTTTTTCTTTATAAATAGAAGTTCAAATCCAACAACGAAAACATAATGATTAAAATCCTTGTTCTCATCAAATCTGGTTACTCACACATACACTCGGACTTCTTTGATGTTCTATATCTTTAGTTGAGGTAGTATTACACTTGTCGATATATTCATTAAGGTTGACTTGGCATGTCTTTGGCACAAACGTCAATGGTTTTAACCATTCAAGATCATCTTCATCATATTCTAAAATTTAGTCATTATGTCATACATGTAGCATTACAAGATTTGTTTTCCATCTCAACTGGTAGCATTTTGTGGCATTTTGTGTTTAATAGGATAAGTAACATGTTTGCAAAGGTGATAACGAGGTGCTTCCAGTGGAAAATATTGTTGTAAAGCTCACTACCATGAGTGATTTTGAGCTGAGATCAACAATTATGAACTCATGAACTTTTGTTGCAATTGTGACTACAATCAACTAATAGCACGGGCATCAATATTTATAATAAAAAATGTTAATATGTTGTTGTATGTTGCACTAATATGACATTCATTAATCCACCCAATACCCAAATCTTGCATATTGATCCCAAGTTCATGCTTGCTAAATTGACACGTTTAACCTTATGTCTAACTTTAGTCTCTAAATTGACATGTTGAACCTTAGTCTCGTGTCCTTAAGTGAATATACTCTATATGTTATCTATATTGACTTTAGGCTATAAAAAACTATTTTATTTATCCAAACAATTCTCCAAACCTAAAATTGCATAGCATATCACATCTTATTTCTTCTATGCTACTCTTTCTTATGCTACTCGCAGTGTGGTGCAATTGCTAGTTTATTCTCCTCCCAATCTACAAAGTTTCATTTGCAACATGTGGTGCAATTGCTAGTTTATTCTCTTCTCAATCAACGAGGTTTCCTTTCCAATGTGTGGTGTAATTGCTAGTTTATTTCCTCTCAATCGATGATGTTTCCTTTTCAAGGTAATCAACGAGGTTTCCTTTGCAAAGTGTGGTGCAATTGCTAGTTTATTTATTCTTCTCTCAATCCACGAGGTTTCCTTTGCAACATGTGGTGCAATTGCTAGTTTATTTATTCTTCTCTCAATCCATGAGGTTTCCTTTGCAATGTGTGGTGCAATTGCTAGTTTATTCTCCTCTCAATCGATGATGTTTCCTTTTCAAGGTAATCAACGTGGTTTCCTTTACAACGTGTGGTGCAATTGCTAATTGATTATCCTCACAATCGACAATGTTTCCTTTTCAAGGTGTGGTGCAATTGCTAGTTTATTCTTCTCTCAATCAACGACAACATGACGACGTTTCCTTTTCAAGGCGTGGTGCAATTGCTAGTTTATTCTTCTCTCAATCAACGATGTTTCCTTTTCCTTTTCCTTTGCAATGTGTGGCGAAATTGCTAGTTTATTCTCCTCTCAATCAACGAGGTTTCCTTTTCCTTTGCAAAGTGTGGTGCAATTGCTAGTTTATTCTCCTCTCAATCAATGAGGTTTCCTTTTCTTTTGCAAAGAGTGGTGCAATTACTAGTTTATTCTCCTCTCAATCAACTAGGTTTCCTTTTCGATGAGGTTTCCTTTTCCTTTGCAAAGTGTGGTGCAATTGCTAGTTTATTCTGCTTATCAGAGAAAGTAGCCCCAGCCCGCCTATCCCTCTCATCCATACCTCACCCCAGCTTGTCTATCCCTATCACCCCTGCCCCGCCCAAATAAGGCGATTTTAAAGAATCCCAAATTAGTAGTTGATTATTCTGGAGCATAATTTATTGCGAGTATTCTCCTCTCACTGAGTAGTAGGGCCACTCCTCGACCCCCGCCCCTACAATAAGGTATTAAACTCTTAAAATTAAACCTAGGCAAAGTTGAAATTGATGTGGATGAATGAGGATGATCCAACAAAACATACTCCCAACATCTACCATTACTCATCAAGAACTAACTCTTTCAAAGGAATCGCCAAGGTTACTCTCGAATGTTATCAATTCACTATAATTAGAATAATTATATAATTTAATCTAATAAAAATAAAGCATATAAATTCAAATCGAACGCACACAGGTTCAAATTAAAAACCTATATAAATAAACAAATAA
This sequence comes from Pinus taeda, assembly GCA_000404065.3. Classification (NCBI taxonomy): domain Eukaryota; kingdom Viridiplantae; phylum Streptophyta; class Pinopsida; order Pinales; family Pinaceae; genus Pinus; species Pinus taeda. The sequence goes on along the minus strand of APFE030349951.1, from coordinate 27,563 downwards.
TTTAAGTGAAACAACCAAGAATTAAGACATAAATAAATAAATAAATAAATAACTTAAGTGAAACAACAAAGAATTAAGAACATAAATAAATAAATAAATAATTTAAGTGAAACAACAAAGAACTGAGAACATAAAAAAATAAATAATTTAATTGAAACAACAAAAATTAAAGCATATAAATTCGAATCAAACGCACATAGATTCAAATTAAGAACATATATAAATTCAGAAGACAATGTGAAGATAATATTATCTTGAGATATGGAGTAAATTATTAATTTAGAAGAGAGAGAAATCCCATGGTTGCCGCAAAACCCAAGCATGAGCCCTTTGGGTTCCTGCAATTAGGTCCTCCTGAGGGTTTCTGCGTTGATCGATGCCGCAGCCTCCTACGTAACCTCCTTGACCTTCTTTTCCAGAAGCTCGACTGTCTTTTCTACACTCTCGACGATTTCACTCGCTATCTCCTCGGCCTCTTCGCGGGCTTCCGCATGAAGAATTTCAAGACCTTCCACCGCTTCCTCTGACGCCAAGCTCAATATCTTCGACTGTACTTGCGGGTTCTCCGTTGCTTTTGCTTCAATGGCATATTCTGTTTCTTCTTCTGCCGGATGCTCACTGGCTTTATCGTCCATTCAACGCACCAAAGGTTTCAAGGGTTTTGTAATATGTTTTCTTGTGCAGATGTCGTACTATAGCCACGGGAGGTTCCGTTATGTGGTTGTGATGGCCATGAAAGAGCAAAGAGTGACGATTCTATGAAATAATTGCAGTTGGCTGGAACTGGTTGCGCGATGACAATTAGGGCTTTCAATCCTGCCATTAGGATGTGAATAGTTAGGATGGGATTTATGTTATTCGAACCCGAGACCTTTGCATGGACTCTATACGCCACAAAGGACCTAATGATCTTCTGCTTTACCCTTTCTGGATAGCCTCAGGTTTATTTTAGAGCCAATATACTCTGTAAATTTTCGTATTGCATTTAGTGTTACGTGGCAACGAATGAACACCCAGAGCTGAGAAATGTCCACACGATGCGAAACGTATTTGATTTCCTTCGAATGATTCAACTTTTGCGAGGAAGGATTTTCTAGGTTTTCTCATTTTGTTTAAATAAGTAAATTTGATTTTTGTACAAGACATAAACTCGCAACAGATTCTGCATTTGGGTATTTTGTTTTTTTTATTATAAAAAATAAAAACAGCGCAGAATTTCCCCAGAAAATTCTAAAACTCAATAGCCACTTAGTGAAGGAAACATTTGTATATTGCCTTTTGTTAAGCCAATCTGCTGGTTCTTAATGTTCAGAAGTTTCATTAAGCAGTTGCGTTAAAATCGCATCAGCATAATCATGTTTTCTGTTTATTTTTTAACAGTAGCACTGTGTACTGATGTGACAAATTCACACCTATGAATGGATGGCAGTTTGTTTTGGCTGAAATCTGGTTTAAAAAAATTCAAACAATTAAAATGTTGGAGTGTTTGAAGCATATTTTTATGGCGGACATGGATTCAGCACTATTAAGAATTCTTGGTTCAAAATCTTGAAGTTTGGCATGTCTAAACCATCTAGCAAATCACACATGCCAAAGGTTACTTGCAGGTATTCCTACTAAAGCTACTGTTAGTGTCGGTATCTTCATCCCTCCGTCAGTGATCAAATTCTCTTGTTGCATTGCATGTTAGGTGTCTCACTCGGTCTGCTGCATTCCATTAGGATCATGGATCATCTGTCGGTAGTGATTTATTGTACATTTTCCCTCATGTCCTTTACCTGCTAGCCCATTTTCATTCATCAAGGTCATTTGCAGTGAATTTTTGTCTTTAAATTAGAAAAAGTCATTTTTAGGGTTTTCAGTCCCATTAGGTCTAGGGTTTCATCAATAAGGTCTTCAAAATGTTTAATAATGGTCAGCAGGCGCATGAGGAGGTCAAATAAAGTTCCAGTAAAATTAAATCCCATAATCACAAGCTCAGAGACTGATTTTTCCTCAAAACCCTGTTTTGAGGAAAACAAAGTATTTTATGTTTTTATGTATAAATTTGATGTAATTTCAGTTTTTTCATATGTAATAGCTTCAGTGGCAACCCTGGTCACCTTGTCAAGCTTCAGCATTTCCATCACCTGCAAGGCAAACAAAAAATCAAATCATTCAGTTCATTAAAGGCAAAAATAAAGCAAACTGCGCAAAAAAAGAGTTTGAAAAGCAAGTCAAAATGCAAACATTAAAAAAGGTGGGTTTTTATGAGTGAAAAATTAAAATCTTTTGTATATAAACCATTTGTCATGTTCAAAGAGCTCATTTGCATCTAAAGAAAAAGGAGAGAACGAGAGAAAGGTTGCATTGGAGAAAAGGAGAAAAATCGCAGTAAAAATTGGCAAGTTTCAGGGGCGTGGCACATTGGGTCGCGGGTGCGGCGCATAGAGCTGGTGCGGCGCATTGGGGTGCCCTCCACAGTGCAAAAAATACACAGGCGTGCACAGTGGAGTGGCATGGCGCGGAGCACAGGGCTTCAAGCCCAATTTCACCCACAAACTCATTCAAACTGCCAAATTTGCTCGATTTATACTTGTTCAAGCAAGTGAAGCCTTGTTCCACTGCGAGTGAATGAGTTTTTCTTAAAGTTTATGGTGATCTAATGAGATAAACTTGAAACCCTACCTCTTTGCAATTTTTTCTCAAAAACAATTGCTTAGGGTTTACAATTTGTGTTTTTGCTGCCAAGTCCACTCCATCACTCCCTCACTCTTTGTTTCCCTCGTTTATTTTCCAGCTTCATCAACTCATTCCCTAATCTCCATATCCCTAAATTTACTATCCCCATATCCCTAAACTCCCACTATCCCAAACCCTAGTTACAAATTCCTAAACCCTAATTGTTGTCCCAAAGAGCCTAAATACTATTCCTTAAACCCCCTATTCCCAAAATCCTGTCAACAAACATTCCCAAAACCCCCCATACACTTTCACTCCATAGTCCCTCATACATTCTCATCCTTGGCAGCAAAACCTAAGACACCATAAATCTCTTCATACTCATCTAAGAAAGCTCAAACATTGGTAGACATAGAGTCTGATCCTTCCTATGACCGATATGAGGAGACACACACTGGTTCTTCTAGAGAAATGTCTGCACCAAGGAGACCTCACAAGGGTGGTAAACATATACGAGAGGAGTCTACTTCACTTGCCGAGCTGCAGGCGTGCCCTCTTGCTGTCACATGCTTTCAACATCAATCATGTTATCAGTTCTGTGAGATGGTAGAGAGAGTCCAGTACCATCATGAGTTGGCCAGGTTGTTTGTGCTCCATCTTCATAATGGCTAAGTCACTCTAGCAGGTGTGACATTCACCTTGACATTGGAGTCTATTTCTCTAGCAACTGGCATTCCAAATGTCGGTGAGCAGTGGAATAAAAGGCAGCAGATTGACAGAGAACATTATGAGCCTTACATCAAGGATGGTTATCAGAGATATCTCAGTAGAGTTTTTCCCTTCCGGTATCTGAAAGACTCATATGCTCCCTTGATGAAACTCATAATTAAGTATTTTAGCTGTGAGGGCCGGTTTTCTCGCTTGTATGCCTATCACATCAGATTGTTGATGCACTTTACTAGGGTGAGAATGATGAATCTCCCCTACTTTATTTTCCGGAACATTGAGAAGATGACCACCTTAGTGCACAGGAAGACTCCTCAATAGCAGTATAATAGCATATATTATTTTGCACTAATCAAAATTGTGGTCTTGCATCAGCTTAGTTTACAGAACATCTCATGGGAGGATTTCATTTTACATAAGGTCTTCACAGGTCCTTAAGTGCCTCTAGCATCTTTTCATGAGACAGGTAGACCTTCACATCAGTAGGAGATTCATGAGACACAAACTGCTAGTGTGCCAGTGTTTATCACCTACCAAAAGGGCATTAGAAGGTTGTTTGCAGCAGTAAAGCGAGTATTATCTCCACCTGTGGTGGAAGGGATCTCGCTTCTTCTATTAGCAGAGTAGGTTCAGGACAAGGGCAAGCATCCATTACATGATGAGGGGCCTTCAGGAGGGCAAGAGACAAATTTCATTCTCATTCAAGATGATGACATCGATTTGGGCTCACAAAGCTCAAAGCTCAAGGAGATCATTCAGGAGCAACAAGCGGACATCAATGATTTGTCTCTCAACCTAGAAAGAGCAAAGTGGATAATAAAATATTTGGAGCAAAAAATAAAAAAACTAGAGGATCAACAAACCATTATGGAACTACAAAACATACGAGAAAACCGGCAAGCTGTCAAGAGGAAGAAAGTGAAGCTCACACCACTTGAACAAGAAATCAATGCTGATCGTGAGTCTTGGCTTGAGAGAGCAAATATCCACTTGGAAAAGTTGCTAGAGAAGGCCAACAGGGAGAAAACTATGTTGAGGCATATGGCATACCATTACTTGGCCAAAAACAAAAGTTGCAAGGCAAGAATCAGGAACTTGAAGGCCAAGTTGAAGAAGGCATCAAGGAAGTGAAAAGAGAAAGATAGACTTCAGATCTTAGCTGAGGCTTCCTTGGCCCTACATAGCACTTAATGGAGAACACTCGGCCCAAATTTCAAAAAAAATTGGACACTTTTTGCAATTTTGGAATTTTTGGGCCAAAAAACAGGTTTTTTTGCCCGATGCGCCGCACCACCTAGTGCTCGCTTTTTATGGAGACCTCCTTTTGAGAAAAATTCAACATTTTTGGATTTTTCGTGGAAACCAATGGCACAGAAATTTGATAGGTTTTGAGCTTCCAAAAAGTTCAAAAACACCTAAAAAATGACCTTTCTGCCCCTTTTTGGACACATAGGAAGCAATGTTGGAGAACTTAGTTTTGGAGGGGCAAATAGAGGCCAAATTCAAAAATCCCACTTGTTATGGAATGTAGACAGGTAGACCTTTCCAAGAAGCACACTTGGAGCAAATTGGGACACTGGAAAGGCCTCCAAAAGCAGCTGCAAAAGGGCGCTACGCATAGGGAAATCAGCGTGGTGCATTGGAGGAATTTTGCTCATTTTGGCCAAAATACTCTGTTTTTCACCTAGTTTCTTGGCAGTTTGACTTTTCTCCTTCTAATTGTCAAACTCATGATGTAATTTAATGTGATTTGATGGATTTTGATGTAATTATGCCAACTTTTCACTCATAGAGGTAGATTCATCCATGAAAAGGTAGTTTGTAATTGAATGAATCAGTTCCCTAGTTTTTAGAGGCAAGTTGTTCCACTGCCTACTTTTTAGTTCTTAGTTTAGAATTTGTTGGAATAGGTCTTAAAATTATGAGCTCGACCCCTAGAGGCTAGGATGACTTGTTAGTTGCCTATATCTTGTAATTTTTCAGTCATTAGCATGGTTGGACTTTTGGGAAAGCTTGGAGCTTCATTGTACACACATTTCAACAGTTTGGCTAAGGAATAGACCAGAGTTTGCAGCACTTTATGGGATTCATGTGGCGTCTTGCTTTGGTATTGTGTTTTCTTCTATAATTGTAAGTTTACATGTCTTTTATGTATTCCATCATCTCTCTTTGCTTCATCTTAACTAAATCACACAAGGATAAAGGTAGAATCCATTGAAATTGCAGTGCTCTACCTAGGGTTTGTTTAGTTATTTATGTTTTCCGTTGTTTGAAGAGGATCCCTGAGACTTTCATGCCCTCTTCAACTTCTCACCAGTCTAAAATATCTTGAAGTGCCAAACCATTTGCCTACCTTGCCCCATAGAGATCTTTGCAAAACTGAGCCTCATTCCTCAGACCCAAATATGCCTTTCACATTTGAGCCAACAAAATATCATCAAATTCAATCAAACTCTTCTGTACACATACCTAGCCTAAAATCAGTCTTCACATCAGTCATCTCAAGTCTTATTGATCATATTTTGCTGAGATTGACAAGGAGAGAGCCCTCTCCTGACCTAGTAGGGCTAGCTACCAAGTTAAGCATGGTTTGATGTTATCCTAGATCCTACCTTTCTCAGCCTGAGGTAGATTTACGCTCTAACAGTTACTTCATCTTGTTTTTCCTTTCTTGATCCTTGCTTTCCTTCCTTTCCCGTTGCTTACTTTTCCTTCTTTGATCCAAAGCTAGAGTGCTCCAACAAAACTCTAAGTGACCAAGCGTGAGAGAGAGAGAATAATGAGAGAGCTCCAAACTTGAATTGACCAAGCCTAACACTAACTAAGAAACTTGCCAACTAAGCCACATAAGCCTTAGCCAAAACACACATCTAGTAATTCCCACTAGGATATCTTACTCATGGTCTTATTTTGCCTTTATTTACATTATTACATAGAATTTTCACCGAGTATGTTACATGGTTTCACTATAATCAACTTGATTTCCTCTTATTGTGTCTGCAGAAGAAGCATTTTGTCTCTTGTCATGGCAAGTCTCAATCTCTCTTGCCTTTCATGTAAAGTCACAATGACGGATATGTTCTCCATCTTGGTATCCCTAGGAATCTGATTCAATGCCACTACAAACACATGACAACAAAGTAAAATTATTGTGCTCATGGAGTTTAATATGTCAAACAAGTTAAGGAAAATAAGGTTGGGGTTTAAGAAATATCATTTTTGCCATCAGCAAATGCCTCACAGCCTTTACCGTGGAGAAAAACTTTATGATGGAGTGTTCTTGAGCTATAGTTTTTTTAAATGAGTGATCTTTCCCTTACTATAAAAAATGACATGATCTATGCAAATAGTTCCAAAATTAATATTTATAGACCATAAGGAACTAATAAGTAGCAAAGAAAGTGTCAAAATAACATTAACAAAACTAAAACTAAGCATAGTGTATAGATTTTGGAAAGCAATGTATAGAGGTATGATATTTTAGAATGGGTCATCTTTTGCATTAGTGAGTGAAAATGCAGAAGGTGATGATTGATGTCATGAGACTTAATAATAAGATCATCACTGACTCTAAACAAAGAATCTAAAAAATGATATCAATAATTTACCCAATGTTAACAAACCTTGAAGAAATTGATCGACAACAATAGTAACAATGGTGAAAAATATAGCAATAGAAGTAATATCAGTACACAGTGTAAAGCATTTCCTTTTCATATCTCATGTTGTGAAAGTTGTTTTCTTCTATGATTCCTTCCTTTGACCTCTATAACAGAACAACATGATTAATCAAGACTCCTCTTGCTTAGATTTCAGCAGACAGAGCAACTTGGATTTTATTTCATTGCTCACTCTTGTAATATTAAATTATAATCTTGGAGATTGATGAATTAGCAAGTGCTAGAGTTTCATTGCATTTCTCTCTTACTCATTTAGAGAAAAGCTAACAATCGTTTCATGCATAAGTGTGAGCAAATAGAAACCATGTAGTCGGGTTGGCAAGGATTGTGGGTATGAATATTTTCATACATAATGCAAAATGTTTCTTTTTTTTCTCTAAAAAAAGAAAAAAAAATTGTATTAACTAGAAACTAATGGCATCCTAGTGTGGAAAAGAGAGGATTTAATTTCCCATGATTGAATCTTGCATTCAGTTGGACAAATTAACTAGAACCGCTGACCCAACAATTACTTTACTCTGTTAGCAAGGAATTGAATTTGAATCGAATTTGCATGAAATTTTTTATTGGTAAATTCTTTTATTGTGTGGTCTAATATCTTTGGGAAACATGTCTCGTACAATTTGGTGGCGTTGGACATAATTTAACCAGAGTCTGCTAGTAGGTGTGTGGTGTTAGCCTGGTGTTATCGGGAAATCTAGTGTCCACCCGGAGCTGCTAGTCCCACTAAGACAGGTAGCTATCTTAGAAACAAACAAACCAAAACTACTTTCACTTTCCTTTATAAGAAGTAGATAAGAGGGGAAAAAAGGACACCAACCTCAGTCTTGCGCTTGGTTCCTCTCCCTTCTGACAGATCTTTACCGCTCCATCTTCGCTTACCTAGCTTCAAAGAGCACCTGTGGAATCAAAGCAGCATAATACTATCGAAGAACAGAGATCTACAATCATAAACAATATAGGACCAGATATATATTGACCACACAAATGCATATATCATCAAACATACAAGCATGTGGAGGAAAACTTGAATAGCTTTATTAATGTCAAGAATAGCGAAGAGGATTACAAGCCATTGTTCTGACCCAACGTCATCCTCCCAGCATGAAAGCCCTTCTTCACCTCATGACAAGCTTATATCACCCAACACTATGATATTGCACCAGGAAACCAACAACACTTCCTTACAAGATACAAGATTCCAGCCTCTAGATCTCTGGGATGAGGGATCCATATATAGATGATTGCAGGGGAGTGAGTCAGCTTCTGGGATTTTGACTATTGTCTTCTCTCTGGTAGTTCTTGATTCCACTTGGAGATTGATGATCTCTTACTCATCCCTAGGCGAATTCAGAGAGGCAAGTGTCACAGGAGAAGTTTCTGGAAGATTCCACAATCATCCACCTTGCAAACTGTCTCTTCCATTTGTCTACTCTTGCCCATTGCACCCTACAAAAGGGCTTTCCAGTATGCATCGCACTTTTTGCACTGAGCAGGTGAGATCTATCGCACCCTTAGCACTGAGCAGCCTGTATGGTCCAGTTTTGACCAGATCTGAGCAGTTTTCCATGGAGAACTTCTAGAAGATGATGTAATCAGCTGACCTTGTTCCTTTAGGGTGTGAAGCAACACTTTTAGGGACTTAGAAGCCCTTGGTTTATGGACATGTATGATTGGGGTTGCAGTGCCCAAAAATGTCTATAACACCTGGGCAACCAGTGGTTGGCAAACAAATCCTCATGGTGGCATGATATTGTTAATGGTAGTAAGCATACCAACCTCCTAGTTGCAAGGGACTGAGGGTTAGTAGTAGTAGGCATAATGGTGGAAGGACCAATGGGTCAACAGTTGGAATCAAAAACCTCCTCATTCTGAAACATGCAATAGATATACAAGTCAACAATATTTCGTCCTCGTTCCTAAACATGCAATAGATCCATGACACATGACTTCAATGAGGAAAGCTCATAAACAAGAAAGATTTTTTTATTTTCATTTTTTTAATAAAAAGGCATTCTATATAACAAAAATGAAATACAAAGATTGGTAAAGAAACTGACCATGCTTTTCCACTTGTGGTAAATTCCAATTATATTATGTTTTCTAAATAAAAAAATTCATCCCACATGCCCAACAAAATTGAAGTTTTGGGCTATGTGAGGAATAGAGAAGTTCAAATATTTTCAAAGCGATGGAAACTCTTGCGACTACTCCACCATTTAACTTTCCTTGGAGTTTGACAGATGGCTGACAGGCCACAATGAAATTGGGATTTTCTTCTTTTGGAATGAGAGAAAGAAGGACGAGTTGATAACCCCTCCAACCCACATTTTTACTTTGGAACTTTCGAGCAGTTTTTTCAAATCATCTTTAATAATATTCCAACAAACATTGTCAAAATCGGTTGTGAACCCATTCGACCCAAGGGCTTTGCACATCACTTCAACACTCACTCTGTTCTCTTGAGCCTATACATTTTCCATGGTACCTTTCCCTTTTAGTTAGTTACCTTTGTTGGTCCATTACAAGTCGCCCCTAAGCACAAGGTCCAAATAAACCTCCATTTGTTAAAATGGGTTGTGAACCCATCCAATCCAAAGGCTTTGCACCTCGCTTCAACGCTCTCTCTCTACTCTCTTTTGAGAATGTGTGCCTTCCATTGTACCCTTTCCTTTTAGTTATTCATCTTTGTTGGTCCATTACAGGTCATCCCCGAGTGTAAGGTCCAAATAAACCTCCATTTGTTCCAATGGATTGAGATGACCCACTACTGGAAACTCTTGTCACCACTGCACCATTTCACTGTCTTTGGAGATTGAAAAACCATAGTGTAATCAAATATTTCTATACCACAATATCACCATCCCAAAAGAGGATCTTTTACAACTTAAGGTAAACTTGAACTAAATAAAAGTGCAGATGATTTAACTGATCCAGGTGGTGTTGGGTTGTGTTATATTCTTTCCATGACTAGCCCACGGAGTTAACTAGTGGGTTAGAGGGGGGACCATTCGTTGCGTCGATTGCGTAGCAGGGGGGTCACAGGGGGTTTGAGGGGTGCAAGTAACCGCACTCTATGGGGTCCAAGGCAGTGCCTTGGAAAGTTTTAGTTTTGGAACCTATGTTAGGTTAGGCGGGCCAACCTATGGTTTTGTGCATGATTTTCGCACATGTTTTTTGGACGCGATAGTTTTCGGTCCATGGTTTTGGATGTGATGGTTTTCGGTCCATGGTATTGGATGCTTTGGCATGTATATATATTTATGATAACATTGAAAGGAACATAATGAAAAAATCAAACTGGTAGTCCTGATTTTGGGATCCAGGGGAAAATCTTTGTGTATATGTGTTTTATGTGTTATGCTCTTGTATTATTTATTTTCTATGTTTTAGAATTCGTATGCAGGTAATTTCTGTATGGGGTTAAAACCTACATTTGGTATTAGAGCTGTTTTGGCTTCAAGGGGATGCCTTTGTTGCTGAGGGGTTTCGCTCGGGCTTGTGGTAGACCCTGTTCAGTGGGAGATCTGCGAGATCGATTCTAGTGGTGAAAGAAGATGGCGAGCAGTGGAAAAATAGAGATCGATAAATTAATAGTCAGATGTTTGAGTTGTGGAAACTCAAGAGGAAGATCTGTTGGTGGATAAAGATCAGTGGATCGCAGTAGATCCAGGTACTAAACCAATGGGAATGTCCGATGAAGAATGGAAGAAGTTGGATCGGAAGGCAAAGAGCACAATACGATTGTGTGTCTTAGATTCAATATTGCTGAATGTATTAGGGAAAGCTACGACAAAGGCTTTGTGGGACAAGTTAGGGACTTTGTACCAATCTAAGTCTCTAGTGAATAAACTGTTCCTACGGAAAAAAACTGTATAACCTAAGGATGAAAGATGGAGACTCGGTGACAAAGCATCTGAATGCATTTAATACTATGATAACTCAGTTAGCATCTGTTCATATTAAAATTTCAGATGAAGATAAGTGCATTAGTTTGTTGTGTTCTCTACTAGATTCATGGGACATTCTGGTTATTGCAATAGGTAGCAATGCAACTACCTTGCAGTTTGATGAAATAGTCTCATCCTTGCTGACGGAGCAAATGAGATGGAAAAATATGGAGAGCCAGAATGGTGATGCCTTGTTTGTATGAGGACGGTCCCAGAATAGAAACAAAAATAATTCATCGAGTAGGAGATCTAAATCTAGAGGGAGATCTAAATCTCCAGGAAAACCTGTAAAGGTGGTGTGTTGGAAATGCGGAAAGGAAAGGCACTACAAAAAGGACTGTAAATCTAAAGCTCCTGATAAAGGAAAGGGATCTGATGATGCTCCTTTTACAAAGGTGAAAACCACCTCAGATGAAGGTGGGGATGTGTACTTGGCTTCTTCAAGTACACATGTAGATCATGAGGCATGGTTGATTAACTCAAGTGCATCCT
>APFE030349951.1:0-16034 GCA_000404065.3 Pinus taeda | reverse complement strand
GGGTTAGTATAGGGAGCTATAAGGATAGGCTGTGACAGCCAAAGTGAAATTTTCTTGGCAAAGAACCCTGCTTATCATTCAAAGACAAAGCACGTTGATGTTTAGTATCACTTTGTGAGGGATATGATAGAAGACAAAAAGGTGTTGCTGGTAAAGGTGGACACTTTGAAGAATATTGCAGATGCATTGACAAAATTTGTGAGCTCTGAGAATTTCTCTTGGTGTAGAGAAACAATGGGCATTACAGGGCTGGAAAAATGACTAAGCTCTCTTGTGGCCCCCTGTGGAAAGAAAACAACAAGTGGGAGAATGTTGGGTTGTGTTATATGCTTTCCACGACTAACCCACGGAATTAACTGGGGAGTTAGAGGGGGGGCCGAGCCCCCCGTTCATTGTGTCGATTGCGTAGTGGGGGGGTCACAGGGGGTTTGAGGGGTGCAAGTAACCCCACTCTATGGGGTCTAGGGCAACGACTTGGAAAATTTTGGTTTTGGAACCTATGTCAGGTTGGGTGGACCCACCTATGGTTTTGTGCATGATTTTCACACATGTTTTTTGGACACAATGGTTTTCGGTCCATGGTATTGGATGTGATGGTTTTCGGTCCATGGTATTGGATGCTTTAGCATGTATAGATATGTATTATAACATTGAAAGGAACATAATGAAAGACAAGCTGGTAGTCCCGATTTTTGAATCCAAGGGAAAATCTCTGTATATATGTGTTCTATGTGTTATGCTCTTGCATTGTTTATTTTCTATGTTTTAGAATTCGTATGTAGGTAATTTTTGTACGGGGTTAAAACCTACAGGTAGATGTTGGTGGCCACCCGCTTATCCCTCTTGGACCCCCACCACTTTCTCTTTTAGTTTTTTAGTTTCCTTAATTGTAGCACAATTTACTATTTTCTGCAGTTTTTTGGGTCTTGAACTTTTGGAGCCATTTTGAGGCCTTAAATGATGTTTTTTTTGGTAAAATGGCTTCATTGATTGCTACAATCACATCAACAGTTGTAATCTTCAGAGAAATCTTTCCAACGAGGTATCATACGCATCAAACATATATAATATGACCAAGTTACGACCCCGGGAAGTTGGTTGCCCAACTAACCCCAACGAGGCCCATAAACTCTTGGTGTTACATCTCCTTGGGTTAGGGTTTTGGTTGTTTAAGGTTTTCTCTTATTGTTCAAAAATAAAAAGGCCCTTGAGCCTCATTGTAACTCAGTTCAGAGGCATGTAGACGCCACATCTCTTCTCGGAGATAAGTTACCATCACTCAAGATCTCTTATTTCCATTATGTTTGTAAGCATACTTCAATATATTTTATTTATTAATGAAATAAAGTGTTATTTCTGTTGCATCTATGTATTTATGGTTATATCTATAATTTGTTGTGTTCTTGCATAAATCCAGATTAGTGGTATTAGAGCGTGATGTTCTTTCTTTACTTTTCTTTACATGTCCCCAACGAAGTCGGCATATAAGGAGTTAGGGCTTGAACTAGTCGAAGCTTTGTAATACCAGCCTCGCAAATCCCGACGACCTTCCATGGGGGATGAAAAGAAAGATGAGGGGGAAAGAGATCCTATTAAAATCTTGCTTAAGGAAGCCCTCAAGCGACAAAGGAATGTGATGATGGACAAATTTGTCCAGATCCTTCAGCGGCTACCCAGGAGCGACACATCTTCTTCGAGTAGCTACTTTGGAAGTGCCATGCCCTTTAAGGTACAAGTTAACTTTGAAATCCCCACATTTGAGGGTTAGATAAATGTAGATGCCATAGATAAATGGTTAAATCTACTGGAAGGGTATTTTTCTGTTCATGATTTTTTGAGTCGAGAAAACATTATTCTTGTACTTATCAAAGCCACCGCCCACGTCAAGGACTAGTGGGAAATATACTATGAGCAGAAGGATGAGAGGCAACCCTCACTGTTTTCAGTCGCACCCACTTGGAATTCGTTCCGGGACAGCATCAAGGAGTAGTACTACCCTATCGAGAGCTATGAGGATAAAGACATAAAGTGGACCACGCTGTGGCAGGGAAGGGACCAAGACGTTCCAAAGTTTAGCAATATTTTTCATACCCTTCGCACGAAGTTGGGTATCAAGGATTTTAAGCAGCATTTGGTACTGAAAAACTGTGGCTGCCTACATAGGTGCATCCAAGACGAGATGGAGTTCCTGGACATCTCCTTGCTCGGCACGACGTACCAATATGCTGTCAAGATCGAGCATAAGTTCAAACAAAAGAAGAGAGACTTTGAATCTGCGAATCCAAAGAACAAAGGAAAAATCCAAGGTGGGGTGACCCAAGACAACCTGTCGAAGTTGGAAGAAAAGAACACCACCACGATGTCAAAGAATGACACAGGAAAGTGGTGTGAGTTCCATAAGAGCCCCACTCACAACACAAGTGAGTGTCATGCCAAGCAGTAGCTGGTGGCCGAGTTGAAGGCTTCAAAATCATATACATGTTCCGACCTTGAGTCAAAACCCGATAAGAGGAATGACAAAGGGAAGAAGATTATTGATGTGGAGCCTAGTGCCACTATTGCCACCGCCAAGATCCAGAAGAATGAGCCCGAAGATCCAGAGGAGGGGGAGCGTCTTTTCCACTCACAAATGTGGGTGAAGGATTCACCACTGCAATTCATTGTCAATAGTGGCAGCCAAAAGAAGCTCATTTTAGTAGAGGTTGTGAAGCGTTTGGGCCTACTGATCATACCACATCCGCAGCCATACAGTATTGGGTGGCTTCACTAAGGACGAGATCTTTGAGTCAGTGAGCAGTGTCGCCTTCACTACAACATCAAGCCCTTCACAGATGAGGTATTATGTGATGTTGCTCCTCTTGACATTTTTGATGTATTATTATGACAACCATACTTGCAGAAGCAACATGTTGTATATGAGTCTAGACCTCGCTCTGTGATTATTTATTTGGGTAATACATTATACAGGGTACCAAAGGTGGCCCCACCTACCACCACCTTTTTGATCTCTACTAAGAAATGTAGTAAGATTATCTCCCAGGCTAGGAAATTTATTTTCTTTTTGGTTTGCTCTCAAAGTACGACGAAGATCGTAGCCACATCCATGGCCCCCGAGAAGGGTTCCTCCACACAACATAAGCAAGTGGATACGGTCATGAAATAATACAAGGACATCTCTTCACCCACTGGGGTACGATTGCACTGTCAGGTCAAGCATTCATTCGGTCTAACTCCTAGAGCACCTCTACCCAATGGGCCGATATATCACTGCTCCATTGTGGAAAATGCTAAGTACAAACAATGACATGATCAACATCAGGTGTCACACAAGTTTCAAGTGGGTGACAAAGTATGGTTGCATTTGCAGAAAGAACGTCTTACAAGAGCCCATCGGAAGCTCATACCACTCCGATATGGTCCTTACACCATTACCAAGGCTGTGAGAAACAATGCTTTGGAGCACAACATTCCTCTATTCCTTGGCTTGCACCGAGTGTTTAATGTGAACGTCCCTCAACCATGCTTCCCACAAAAATGGGACACAGCAAAGATTGCAAAACATATCACCCGGGACCAAGTTCGACAAAAGTTTCTCCATCTCATGGAGGCACTCAACGCAATGGGGACCATTGCTTCTTAAGGGGGGATGAATGATCCAGGTGGATGTTGGTGGCCGCCCTCCTATCCCACTTAGACCCCACCACTGTCTCTTTTAGTTTTTCAGTTTCCTTAATTGTAGCACAATTTACTATTTTTGGTAGTTTTTCGGGTCCTGAACTTCTGAAGCCGTTTTGAGGCCCTAAACGACGTTTTTTTGGCAAAATGGGTTCCGTGATTTCCAAAGAAATCATAGTATTAATTGTATTTCTCAAATAGATCTTTCCAAAGAAGTATCATACAAGTTAAATAGAGATAATATACCAAATTACGACCCCGAGAAGTTGGCTGTCCAACTAACCCCAATAGGGCCCATAAACTCTTGGTGTTACACCTCCTCGGGTTAGGGTTTTGGTTAACTCTTGGTGTTACATCTCCTCGGGTTTAGGGTTTTCTCTTATTGTTTAATAATAAAAAGGCCCTTGAGCCTCATTGTAACTTAGTTCAGAGTTATGTAACCACCACATCTCTTCTCAGAGGTAAGCTACCATCCCCCGAGCTATCTTATTTCCATTCTGTTTGTAAGCATACTTTAGTAAAAAAAAATTCTATTAATGAAATGAAACTTTATTTTTGTTGCATCTCTATATTTATGATTATGTCTGTAATTTGTCGCGTTCCTGCATAAATCCGGATCATTAACATAAATAAGTATTTTGGATTTTGATATTTGAAAGTGGAAAACTCTGTTATCAAAATAGTTGGATGAGCTTCCTTAAAATAATATTCTTTCATTCATACATAACCAAACTACCTAAGAACTAGATAATAAGAAGAATTTAGCCATTTGAAACCATCAACATTTCCAACATGTATTGTAGCTTTGCTTGAAAGGGGTCTTTAAAAAACACATCTTCATGGTCCCAAAATTCAATGTATTTGTTACAAGATGAAAAACATACTTTTACTCATAGAAACAAAAGAATATCTTGAAACATACTTTTCAAGTTCGTAATAAAAACAAAAGAATATCTTTTTTTTTTTTGTAAATTAGGCTACTTCTATTATTGTACAAAAAAGCTACAAAAAGTTACAACGAGGCATGCCTCAGATTTCACCATACAGAGACGGATTTTGCACATTGAGACACATATCCAGACAGGCATTTGTCACCCCCAAGTCTGGAAGACCAACATACTGCTAAAAAACTCTAACCAGTGGAAAAATGAACCTAGTAACCCAGACATTTTCCCAATTACAGATTCAAAAAACCATATCCCCAGACTATTACTTCGGACTAAGTAGCCGCAGACAGAAGCGCACTTAAGAACCATGATTATCCAGCAAGGAACTGAGCAAAGCGTCAGCTTTACAAGGAAAAATTGCACTGTAAAAACAGAGAACATGACCCACCAGAGAAACAAAATTACAGTGCCATACCCGCCACCCAAGGGTTCTGAGAACTGGCTCAGTCGTCCACAGAGGTGGATGGCTGCTCTTCCACCACCCTGCAGCCATATTGGTCCGGCTCGCTTGAGTCAGTGTAGGGCACGTCGTCTTCGGCTGGAGCACTTGGACCCGCCACGGCACCCGCTGTTGTCTCCGGCAAATTTCGCTGACCCAGAACTGGAGCAGGAGGCTGAACTGATTGACATATGCTTTGAGCAGGAGGCAGAGCTTGTTGACCCATGGCTGGAGCAGGAGGCCTGTGCTCCTCTGCAACTGGAGGAGGGACAGCACGCTCACACTTCTCAATTTTAACAGAGACATAATAGGTATCGGTATCCAGAAGGCACGGGAAGCTGAACCGGGTTGTGGGATGAGAGATGTGCTCGCAAACAGAGGCACGAGCCCGCCCACGTCCTCTCCTTCGGCCTTGCCGGGCGCTACTTGCATCATTCGACGAAGAATCAGAGGAGCGTTGCGGGTTGGCTCTTCCCCTGGCTCCTCCCCGAGACCCGCCCCTGCGGCTGCTAAGGCGAAGCCTTTCCCTTGGCATTGCAGACAGGTATTGACTGAGAGATGGCGCGGGGAGTTGTGGCTTGACTGAAATTGGCAAGGCTGAGGTACAGAAGGCGGGAGGACCCTAGAAGACCCAGGAGCAGAAGGAAAATGTGCCAATTGCACGGGAAATTCACCAAAATGGACCAGGGCTACCAGAACCAAGGAGAATGCGCAAATTGCACTGGAAATTACAGGCCAAGATGTGACCCTCCAACAGCAGCGAAAGGAGAGCTCTGGAGCGAGGGAGAGATGAACATAATTATGGGGAGACTCCTCAGAAGGAACCAACACGGTTAGAAGCGCAGGCCGAGGCCTTTGCCGGCGTGACCCTTTGCGGCGTCCACAGATCTACAAACCACATAACAGAGAAACCCAAAGCCGAACGATGACCAAAACAACCGAAATGAAATGCTTTACCTTCCCCATCGCGTTGTAAATATACTGTGTGACCGCACTCCGCGCCATGTGCGAACCTATACCCTGCAGCTGCTTCCCGGAGGCCGGAGTTACAGAGCGCGCGAAGTTGAATGCCAAGAGTGGCTTGCTTGAGGTGAATAACACTGCCCGGATTCAATGTGGAGCGAAAGGGGTGGCAGGCCTTTAATGTTCTTGTACAGGTGGCAGGACTGGGCTACCACTTGCCCAGTGGGAAGCCCGCCCCCGTACCTCCTTTAAATGCTAGCACCCGCAGCCAGGAGATGAAGATCCTGGAGCACCAAAGAGTGGAAATCCTGTTGAAGTTGTGTATCCTCTGCATCATGGAGAGTGCCTGTGTAATGAGGACGATGCTGATTCACCCTTTGGTTTGCCAGTCTATCTGCTACTCTGTTGGTCGTTCGCCTAACATGCTTGAAAAGGATACTGTTAGGGTGTCGAAGCCTTGCTTCCAATGTTTCTAGCACGCTGAGAAGTCTCCAGTTGGAGGCTATTTTTGCTGCAGAGGTCCCTGCTTGGATTCTAGTAGCCGCATTGATAAGAATCAGGGAGTCTCCTTCCACCTCCAACGGATAGAAATTGTGTTGATCTGCCACACAAATTCCTTTCCACATTCCTTCCAACTCCACCACATTGTTGGTATTTGTTCCTGTCGATCCATAGTAGATGTGTTCCACTGATCCTTCGGCGTTTCTGATGACGCCTCCATATCCTGACGGACCCGGATTTCCTTTGGCAGCACCATCAAAGTTTAGTTTGAAAGTAGCTCTTGCGGGGGGGGACCATTGAGAGGGGGAAGTGACCTTGAGAGGATTGCTGGGAATACCTTGCAGAGAATACGAGATGTTGAGATTCCAGGAATTCCAGATGCTTCTTTCACGGGGTGATGTTGGCCAATCATTTTCTGTCCAAGACCTGAGCGCCAATGTTTCTTGTAGATTATGCTTCAAGAGTAGCCAAAGGATTTCTACGGATCTTCTCCTGTTGTTGAAGACCCTATTATTTCGTTCCTTCCATAATGACCAATACAGAAAGCCTGGAATGAGGTTCCATAATGAGTTCAAAATGGGGCTTTGATAAGGTTGCTTGGGCCAAGTACTGAGAATGTTTGCTATGTCCCCCTGCCTGTCCCTTATTCCGTTGTTGCATTGGTCGACTCTTTCCCAGAGCTGAGCAGCGAGTGGGCACGTCTCCATCAGATGTATGATGGTTTCCTCTTGGTCGGTGCAGTTGGGGCATCGAGAGGGACCTATGAAGCCTCTTCTTTGAAGATTATCCCAGGTTAGAATGCGGCGTTTGCTTAGGAGCCATAGGAAGGTAGATACCTTGGGCCATAATCTTAACTGCCATATATGAGTCCATAATTGATCCCTTTCTGTGGTGTTGTGCTCATAGCGTATGGTATAGGCTTCTTTGGTGGTGAAGACTCCTCTTGAGGTGTGACCCCATCTCAGTTTGTCCGGCTGAGTAGAGGGTGTGATTTTCCTTTGATTTAGCTCCTGGTCTATATCTGCATAAGTCTCTCCCTGCCAATCTGTCTGCCAAGAGCTAGCGGGTTTCCATGGTCAGAAATCTTGAGTTTCTTGCTGCTGCCAGAACTGAGAGACTTTAGATATATTGGATTGCTGCATATGGTTCCGCCAGAGCGGTTTGTGGAAGATCGTGGCTAGTTTTGGCAGTTGCTGCCATGAGTCCTCCCAGAACCGCGCTGAGGTCCCCGAGTGAATCTCCCAAAAGCTGTAAGCTTGTATAAAGGCGCAATGAATTTTAGCTGAATTCCAGATCATGGATCCTGAAATGCTCGGACTAATTCGGATGAGCTCATCCCACTGACTTCCGGGCACGTATTTAGCTTGCCACAACTTTGCCCAAGGGATGTGCGGCTTTACTAGCCAATTCCACCAAATTTTTGCTCCCATTGTGCTGTTGCTTTGTGTGGGGTCCCTTATTCCTAATCCGCCATTGGATTTTGATTGACATACCTCAGTCCATTTGACAAGGGCCCATTTCCTATTGAGTCCATTAGAGCCCCATAGAAAGCCCCATTGGAGGTTACGGATGGCCTTGAGCACCCATTTGGGAGCCGCTAGAATGGAAAAAAGATACAAAGGCATTGCATGGAGGACCGATTTGATCAGAGTAAGCCGATTGGCTATATTGAGCGACCTGTAGGTCCAAGATGAAAGTCGCGCTTCCAATTTATCCAGAAGCATGCTTGAGGGCAGATGCCATGAGAGGAGCACCCAAATACTTGGAGGGCAGCACAGCAATAGAGAAACCCAGAATACGAGCAATATTACGTTGGGTGGAGACAGGGGAATTGAAGAAGAAAAGCTGGCATTTGGAGGCATTAATCGAGGTTCCAGAGGCTTCAGAAAAAAGAGAGAGCAGGGATTTAAAGGGTTTGGCTTCTTGAGAGGAGGGATGACCAAAGAGCATCGTGTCATCCACGAATTGCTGATGAGATAACAGATGAAGACCATGGATTGCTAAACCTTTGATTGCCTGGGAGGAAACAACATGGTGGAGGAGGCGACTGAGTCGTTCCGCCATAAGAATAAAAATGAATGGGGAGAGGGGATCCCCTTGACGAATGCCTCGCGAAGGACAGAAGGGCATGGACGGGGAGCCATTGAGGAGAACCGAAAAGCAAGGAGAGGTTATGAGGTTCATGATCCAGCGAGTCCAGGTTGCACTGAATCCAAAGGCTATCAGCATTTGCTGGATATATTCCCAACTGAGCTTGTCGAAGGCTTTAGATAGATCAAGCTTCATTATCATGCCTGGTTTTTTAAGAATTTTTAGAGAGTGGATCACTTCGTTGGACAAGATGATGCCATCCATAATCTGACGACCCTCAACATAACCCGTTTGTTCCGGAAGGATGAGAAGAGGGAGGAGAGGTTTAAGTCTATTGGCCACAACTTTGGAAATGAGCTTGTAGATGACATTACAGAGGGCAATTGGCCTGAATTTATCTGGCGTGTTAGCTTCTTCGCCTTTGGGGACAAGAGCAATGAAAGTGGAATTGAGGGAGGGAAGGACCCAGTGCATGGAACGAGATTCTTCCACTAAGTCCCACACTTCAGCACTGATCAGATCCCAGAATTCATGAAAGAAATTAGAGGTAAAACCATCAGGTCCAGGTGCCTTACCATCTTTTAGTTGAGCCATAGCTTCTTCGACTTCCTGCATGGTGACCTGTTTTAGGAGATTTTGATTCTGATCGTCAGTGATTATCTTGGGGATGTGCTGAGTGACCGCTTTTATGGCAGTTGCGCGACTTCCTGGTTGCTCTTTGAGTGCTTCCTGAAAGTAATCTCTGAATTCCTTCTCAATATCTTCATGCTTTTCTAATCTGCTTCCCTGACTATTGTTGATGAAGGCTATGTTGTTATGCATTCGACGTTGGATGGTGGATCGGTGAAAGAATTTTGTATTCTTTTCGTCTTCCTTTAGCCATCTGATTCAAGATTTTTGCCTCCATAGGAGTTCCTCCTGTAGCCTTCGGGCTTCTAGTTCCGTCCAGAGGGTGTGCTCCTTGTCTGCTAATTCTTCTGTCCTTCCCTCTGTTATGATTGTTTGCTGAAGAGCGCACATGTTCTGCTCCAAACTTTTCCTTGCTTCCAGAATGTTACCAAATTTTGATTTGTTCCAGGCCTTGATAGCTTGCTTGAGGTGTCTGAGCTTCTATTGAAATTGAAACATTTTTGCTCCTGCAGGGGGAGTGAAGGACTTCCAGACAACGTGCACCATTTCTTTGAATTCTGGATGAGTGAACCAGAAGGACTCAAAGCGGAAGGAGCGATTGGATTGTTTACCTAGACATGTCCATTGGAGCATGATGGGCCAATGATCAGAGCCGCCTTGGGGTAGGATGGAGGCGTGAAGCTCTCCGCCCATATGAATGGCATTGTCTGAAATGAGAAAGCGATCTAATCTGGACGCGATATGGTGTGGTCCTCTTCGTTTGTTTGTCCAGGTAAACGTACCATTTGAGGTTTGTACATCAATGAGCTGATTTGTTTGTATGAACTCTTTGAGGCCTGTGCTGTCCTCTTCTAATCTCATCCGCCCTCCCTTTTTTTCCTTAGATTCGTGATGATATTGTAGTCTCCCCCACTTATCTAGAGAGGGTGCTGTCTAGTTGCATTGAGCGCTGTAAGTGCCTCCAGCACTTCTAATTTTTGATGCAAGTCTTGCGGGAAATATGTGTTGGTAAGTAAACCATGCATCTCCGTCCCTAGGATATGAAATGTGGCTTGAATGAAATTCCGTGAGGCATGAAAATCCTGTAGAGTGAGGATCTGCGGATTCCAGACTATAGCAAGTCCCCCTGAGGCTCCTATCGCATCTACTGATACAGATCGACTGCCAGGCCAGGCTTTGCGTAGGATTTTTTCAAGAAGGACATTAGTACTTTTTGTTTCCTGTAGAAAAACAATTGTCGGTTTCTCTAACTGAATCATGGTTTTTAACATTCTGTGTTTTGAGGGGCTATTGATCCCTCTCATGTTCCATGAGATGAGCTTCATGAGGAACAATGATGTTGGGGCTTGTAGAACTTCGTCAGCTTTGGGAATCTCCCAGATTCCATTAAGATCTCGCCCAGAATGATAGTTCGTTGTAGATCAGTTTTGCGTCCTCTTTTTTTTGTTTCTTTTAGTATTTTATTTCCATCCCAAGGACTGCCTGCTTGTATGCCCAGACATTTATTGTGTTGCGCTTTGGTGAGGACCCCTTCCAGTCTATCTATTTCCAAGGGAGGTATGGAGTTGTATTCTTTTTGCTTGCATGCTGTTTCAAGTTTGAGGATATCCAACCCATCTAGACTTACAGTCTCTGGATCTTCCTCCATAATGATAGGGATGTTCTGAGGATCGTCTGAGCTACCTTCTTGCAAGCTCAGACTAAGGCTGCATCCAGGTCCATGGCTGAGGGCTGAAGATCCGCTGCTGAATCCGGAATTTTCTCATCCAAGGAGGGAGTGAGCTTTGAGGGCGAAGGGGCAGATGGATCCACCAGAGGATTGAGAGGCTTGGATGAGGATGAAGGGGTTGGAGAGGCCTAAGAATCCTGCGAGGGGGTCTCATGAGGGGTGAGGATTTGGAAACGGTTTTGGGATTCAGTCTTTTTGGGGCTGGAGGGGGCAGCCGAATGTTTTTTTGCATGCCTTCTGCGAGAGGTCAGTTTTGTGAAGCCATCTGAATCTTTATTAGCTTCATTGACATCGGCTTGGATCAGAGTATTCAAGGGGCATTCCCTAAAGAGATGGCCATGCTCATGGCATTTGCGGCAACGAAAAGGAATGTGTTCATAATATAAAGGTTGATTCCACTCAAAATCATCATGGAAGAGACTTACCGTGTCTGCAAGAGTTTTTTTGAGCTGCATTTGGACGCAAATCCGGGCGTAGGAGGTGAATCTTCGATTTTTGGTTTCCTCTGCCACTTTGATGAAGGTGCCAATGCTATTTCCAATATCCTGTAATGTTTCTTCTTTCCAGTATTCTGAGGGCAGGGAATACAAACGGATCCAAACTGGAGCGTGACTGAGATCCTCCGTGTCTGGATTGAGTCTAGGCTTCCAGTCACGAAGGAAAAGACCCGAGGAGTTGAAGAAGTATGGACCACCTTCAAATACTCTAGTCTTGTCCTCCAAGCAGTGAAAAATAGCTGTGAAGAAGCCTTTGGGACCTAATAACAGGGAGACTTGTCCTTTGGGCTTCCATTTTGAGTCTATCCACCCGTGAAGGGCCTTCTCGACTTTGATTCGTTCGTTAGCTTTTGGAATGCATGTGGTTGACGTCGCCTTTGGTTGTGACGTATCTAGATCTGTGTCGTTTTTGTCATGAGCGTTTGGGATGTCCACGATTGCATTGATCCGTTCTGGGCTCTGATCACGTACTGGGCTCTGATCTCGTACTGGGGTTTTGCCAGATGAAAACAGGGGAATAGAAAACGCTGAGAAATCCGCCTTCCGTGATGAAGAGGGTGGGGGAGGAACGGACCCCGTCCCTCCCGCCGGACTGGCCATACTTAGCTAAAGACCAGACTCTCATTGATTGGATGTCCAGCTACACCGTGCAGGAAAGCGGTTAACAGGTTGCAGAGGTGCAGGTCTGTACATCTGCTGCAGAGGGCAGGGCTGCGGCTGCTAGGGTTTCTAATTGCTTCTCAATCTATTGTTACCTCATATTTATATATAATATTAAATAAAGGGAAAAAACATAATTAATTAATATCAATTATTTTTTATTTGTTATATCATTAATAAAATTATACCTAAAATAATTTAGCCTTGTAAAGTTATTCACTTTAAATCACTAAGAGGCATATATTTCACATTAGACAAAGCATATAACTCATTCTTAAGGTCCGCTCATTTTTAAGGTCAAGGTTTGTCTCTGTAGTTGAGCTAACAAGATGATACAAATATTCTATGAACATAACATTGACCAAAACCATATAAACAAAGAAATAAATAATTCTTATGTAAATTGTGAATTATTTATATATAATTAATTTTATATTTGATAAATAGAAGCAACACTTATACTATAATGAATAACTCCCAAAATTGAACAAAAATTTAATAATGGAAAATGCCGCGCACAAACCAAATAAAGCAAAAAATCTACCTAAAATAAAAAAATCTACTAATTATCCATACTTCTGGTATAAAAAATGCCAAAGATCATGCTTAGTTAAAATGTTATATTAAAGTTAAATTTTTAATGTTTTTAATTAAAAACCATATTGGAAAATTAATAATAAATCATTTATCATTATTTTTAATTAATAAATAATTTTTAAATAAATTAATATACTATTTATTTAAAAAATAGTTATAATGAGTGGGTTTCGTCGCATGAGTTTCCACATTCTCTTTTCTAGCACTTAATTAACTCCATCCAATGTAAAACTCAATTCATCCAAAGACTTCGTATTTTATAATAAAGGATTTTGATTTTTTCTTGGCTTTTGTTTGTCATCTTCTTTCATCTTTCGTATACTTTCAAATGGACCCAATTTTCAAAATGAGGCTTCACCTCTTTCCCTTTTTGGAAGGGGGTCGGAGGCAAGGTGCCTTGGTGGTTATCATGTGGCATTATTTTGTTTTTTTTCGAGATAGTTGCAAAAACATTTGGTTTGTGGAGTTCTATATTAATCTTAATGATGTGCGTACATGTTTCTTTTACAATGTAAATTTGATATCAAATACAAACCAGGAGATAAAGGTAACTTAATGAATAAAATGATTTGTAGGTTAAATGTTTTAAATTCAACCGTTTTGCTGGTAAAATAGCAATTGTGTGACTGCAAATCATTTAGTGTTTCTCAGTCAACACCTTCATCAACTTGGGTATGGAAAGTAGAACGGAGGAGCTTTCAACTATCCATTCTTCCCTAAACAGATACATTAAAGCCTAACTTGTCTATTATTAGAATTCACAATTAGTTATTTGTTTCTAGGTTAAGGAGCGACATCTTTATTATAAATCGTAGAGACCTTTATGTATCTTTATAATCCTCAAAATGTTACTGAAATATTTAGTAAAAAAACTGGAGAATCTTTTAAATTTTATAGAAGTATTTGACTATTTTAACTTATATACAATAATTCCACATTACGGAAGTATAAATGTAAAAATTTAGCCTTGATGGTTTTTCAAGGTACAATTAGATCTTGGTGCATCCTGATGACTAAGAAAAGAAAACCTTTGGTGCACCCTGATGACCAAGAAAGGACAACTTTCATCACTCCTAGGGGTACCTTCATGTATGTCAAAATTCCCTTAGCTCAACCATTGTCAGAAATGTTGGCGTGCATTTGGCTAATTCCATGTCAGTAGGTGTCTAATTAAAATCTCTATGAGTAAGTCGCACTAGCGTACAAAGATAGGTTTACTAAATATGCCATTCATAAATGTGAGGAGACATCCCATAAGTTTCCTAGAAATATTTTCCTAAATATAGAAAATTGATACTTCTAATATTCTCTAAAATGCTACCTATAAAAAAATTGGTCTTAAAAATGCAGAATTTTCTAAATCTTTAGGTATTCTAATATTTTATATTTTCAAGTTTTATGTATATTTTACCGAAATACTTAGATTTATTCTAATATTTTATATTTTCAAGTTTTATGTATATTTTACCGAAATACTTAATTGTTTTAAGTAACAAAATTAATCTAATTTTTTTTTTGTAATTCTGGTAAATATTAAGAAAAATGATTCAATAAAAAAAGATTGAAAGCATTTCACTATTTAAACATTTAAATAAACTAATTCCATACTGTAAAATATAAATATAGAATTTTGATGGTGTTTTTTAATTCCAAGAAATACTCTGAACGTTAAGGATAGGGTCAGATTTCCATAATTTTCTCTATAATTTATAGAAAGCATATAGAATAGTTATAAGTCTGGGTAACTATCATGATTTGGAAAATATTTTATGGAAATATTGTAGATTTTAAAGTATACGATATATTCTTTAAAGAATTTTCACTATTCTAATATTTAAACAAGTGCTATATAGTAGCTAGACCTTGTCGCTTAGTTTAAATATAGCTAAATTAAAGTAGAAAACAATAAAAATACAAAGATTTAAAATTTTAAAATGTTATAATTAGATTAATTAATTGTAATTAAATGCATTATTAAATTTTGTAAATTAACATTATTTGTATTGCAATAGAAATAATTATTAATAGTTTACATTGGCTTTTTATAGTTTGTGAATATGGTCTTATAAAAATCTTATTATTAGACTTGAGTATAGAGGCCTTACGAGGGTGCACCGAGCGAGGGCGCGAACGAGCGAGACGAGCTGTAGGTCGCACAAAGTAAAATGAAACATATGCAAAGTGTTTCAGTGGAAACATGGTTATACTGTGTGGGTGGTGATGGGCGAACCACCACACGAGTGGGCGGTCCCGGGCAAGCCAATAGGCGAGCCAACAGGCGAAACATCAAATAAGCCTACGAGTTTGTATGTGCATTGGTGGGTCAGCTGGGCGCCCCCATGTAATAATGGACGCATATACATAGGCGTGACGAATTGCTAAAGAAGCATCATTCGATCAACAAGTAATTCGGCGAAGTGGAAGTGTGAGATAAGGCACACGAAGAGTTCTGCAGTTCGTGCATAACTGCGGTGCAGATGTGCCCGCACGACGGGCGGACCGAAGTCTGAACAAAGCATAAAACTGGGCGAACCGAATAGGGCGTGCAAGGGCGTCGTTCAGGGGTTGTTCGGAAGGTTCATGTAGGGCGACCCGGTGAGGGCATCAACCGAACGAAGGTATCGCAGATTATGAACGGAAGTGACCGTCGTGCAGAGCGCGCCCAAGTTGGGTGACACGAAAACGAAGGGTGGGTACCCGAGTTGGGCAAACGACACGGAGGTTGGACGAAATGAAGTGTTGGGTTTAATGAATGGGAGGTGCAACCGACGTGTGGAGGGCGCCCAAGTTGGGCGACACGGACATGAGGAGCGCGCCCAAGTTGGGCAAACGACATGGCTCATTCGACAAGCTGAATGAACGCGTTCAGGGGTAAACGAAGATTTGGGCAAAACGTGTGGCGACCATTCAGGCATGCCAACAAGCTGGGCAAACGAGTTTTCCGCAGTTGTAAAATTGGCTAAGTGTAAATTTGGGGTTTCCTCAAGATTTAACTTATATATATATTGATACGGGAAGATTCACATCAGGGAGTTGCCCCTCCCTTTATACTGTTGTGCATTTATACATGTTAATGTTGTTTATGGTGAATGTTTATGGTTTTCATCGTGTATAAAGGAAAACTTAATACTTGGAAAACAAAGAAATAAACTAAGTACGAATGTTAGGCATAGTCCATGACCATGAGTATTGGTGAAAAAAAAGGGTCGGTGGTGCCACACCTCGCTATAGAGCGATTGGAAGAGTACCGCCAGTGTAGGGTGTGACACCCTTGCTCCCCCTGCCCCCCCACCGCAAGCCCTCTC
>APFE030349939.1:0-16282 GCA_000404065.3 Pinus taeda | reverse complement strand
ATGTGGGAAAACTCATTTGCATACTCAATCCCCTGATTTGTGCAAGATCTGGTGCACAACTATAGTCACAATTGATAGCAATCTGATTCTCTAACACCTGTCCCTGCTGAACTGAACATGCACTGACATGCAACTGAGTTAAACTGATGTATTCATTAGTTGTATTATGAGTTAATAACTTGTGAATTAATTAATAACTAATTCACCCAACTCATCTCTAGTCTATTCGCCAGTTAGACTAAATACAACCAGTTTAACAAAGCTAAATTGAACACAACTCCATCAACTGCACCTCCATTCCACTAAACTCAACTCACTTTAGTTCTAACTGAAGTCATGCATGCAAATATTCAACTAACTCATAAGAACCACGTATTTCCTTCATGCAATTGCATGTGCCACATCCGTAGCTCGAACTGAAGTGCTCCAAGAGAATAAGATTAAGTTTATAGTCCAAATATTATTGTGAGATAATAATATTGACTTTTCTATTTTTGACAGCCAGTCTAAAAATAGACTTGATCACTCACACTGTGATCACTCACATTTTCATCAAAAATAGAAGTCCATCTATTTTTCTCAACTTGATCAATCATCCATAAACAACAACCTGCAATCCATAGACATGATCCATATGTCTAAAAATAGACATAGTCTAAAAATAGACTTGCGCCAAAAATAGCCTGCGGGCCCACTTAGTGAAGGCGACTTTTTTCACTAAGCTCCATCATCTTGTTGCAATCTCAACATCCTGTCGAACATTCGGCCAATAGAAATACTTCTGCAGTACTCCCACCCTTTTCTTGACCTTGAAAAGCCCAACAACCCGACTATAGTGCACTTCCCAAATCACCTTGGCACACTAGCTTAAAGGAACACAAAGGTGTCCCAAGTGCCATAACAGTGCATCTTGGAGGTGAAAATTTGGAGCTTGCTGACCCTCCAAGAGCGTCTGGTATGTGTGGCCGAATTCTGGGTCGCTTTTGTAGAGAAGTGGCCAATCAGAAGTCTCGTGCCCACAAGAGTTGATCACGGTGGTTAACACCATGATCGGTGGTCAACTGAGGCAGTCTGCAACATTATTGGTGTTTCCCTTCTTATACTTGATATTCAAATGGAACTGTTGCAAATATGTGGACCACTTTTAATGGCAATCATTCTGCAACTTCCCTTGCATCTGTATAAACTATAGGGGTCGGTGGTTTGTGTGGATGACCGTTTCCTTCCCAAAAATGTAATGCTTCCAATGTTGGAAGACCAGCACAATGGAATACATTTATTTGTCATAA
Source organism: Pinus taeda (assembly GCA_000404065.3). Classification (NCBI taxonomy): domain Eukaryota; kingdom Viridiplantae; phylum Streptophyta; class Pinopsida; order Pinales; family Pinaceae; genus Pinus; species Pinus taeda. The sequence continues at coordinate 14,993 of APFE030349939.1, read as the reverse complement.
GTGGGATACTTCCAGACTGTGTCTTAAAGTGTCTCACTGTGATATGCCATTGGATGCCCCTGTTGAGTAAGGAATGCCCCATTAGCATAGTTAAAGGCATCTATCTCGATCTCAAATGGTTGTTGCAAGTCTGGTAATGTGAGTACTAGTGCAGAGTAGAAGCGGTGCTTCAACTCTGCAAATGTCTTTTGTTGAGATTTAGACCAAAAGAATTTTTCTTTTGCTGCTACCTTGGTGGATTGACTTAAGGGCCAAGTGATATGAGAGAACCCCAACATGAACTTGCGGTGGAAATTGGCAAGACCCAGAAAGTTGCAGAGATCTGTTAGAGTGGTTGGGGCTGGCCAATCCTGAATGACTTGGATCTTGGATGGATCCACATGCACCCCCGTTCATCAATAATGTATCCCAGATATTGAACCCTGGTCATGGCAAAGGTGTATTTCTCCAAATTGGCACACGACTTGTGTTGTTGCAGTGTTTAGAGAACTTGTCGGATGTGGTGGATATGCTCTTCCTAACTCTCGTTGAAGATCAAGATGTCATTTAAGTATACCACTACAAATGAGGTGGTGAATGGCCACAAGATGTCATCCATTAGCCTCATGAAGGTTGCAGGTGCATTCGTCAACCCGAAAGGCATAACCAACCATTCGAAAGGCTCTCCTTGGCTTTGAAGGTAGTCTTCCACACATCGAAGGGTTCGATTGGTACCTAGTGATATCCAGACTTCAAGTCGATCTTGCTGAAATATTTCCCCCCCTTGAGTTGGTCCAGAAGGTCATCAATTCATGGGATCGAGTACCTATTCCGAACAGTGATCTTGTTCAGTGCCCGATAGTCAATACAGAGTCTCCAAGGTCCATCCTTCTTCTATACCAACACGATCGGACTCCTACAAGGCGATGAACTCGGCGGGATGTGACCTTTCTGCATCAACTCTTGAATCTGCCTCTTGATTTCATTGTTCTCCAAAATAGAGCGCCGATATATTGGTCCATTGGGAAACAACGCACCTTGGGTTAGATTGATGGGTGCTTGACCTGAAAGTGCAGAGGCACCCATGCACGGGAGGTGAATATGTCCTCATACTCCTCCATGACCTTGTCCATCTATTGTTTTTGTGCGTAGGGGCCCTATCTGAAGGTACTAGCCACCCTATTCTTCTTTTCCTGAGGGTGTATCATCGGGAAAACAAATTTCCCAGTTTTGGAAATGAGCTTACTAGATTTTTTTGTAGTAACCAAAGATATGGTGGTAGGTGATGCTACCTCCTGTATCTTGTACGACTTACTTACCAAGGTAACAATAGTAGTGTGAGGCCTTGACTCATATATAGCATGTCGCTTCCACAAGTATGGTTGGCCTAATAATACATAAAAAAAACATCGAGGGGAACAACGTCACATAATACCTCATATGTGAAGGGCTCGATGTTGTATGGAAGGCGACACTACTGGTTGATGCGAAGATCCCGTCCTTGGTGAAGCCTCCCCGATGGTGTATGGTTGTGGGTGTGTTGTGGTCAGTAAGCCCATCCGCTTCACGAATTATGCCGAAATGAGTTTCTTTTGGTTCCCGCCATCGACAATGAACTCTAGTGGGGAACCCTTTACCCACATCTGGGATTGGAAGAGGCGCTCCTCCTCCTCTGGATCTTCGTGTTCCTCCTTCTGGATCTTCGCGATGGAAACAATGGTGTTGGGCTCTTCATTGATAATATGCTTCCCTTTGTCATTCCACTTGTTGGGTTTAGACTTAGAGTCATAACATGCATCTTATTTAAAAGCCTTCAGCTCAACCATTAGTGACTGCTTGGCCCGACACACACTTATGTTGTGGGTGGAGCTCTTATAGAACTCACACCGCTTTCCCATGTCCTTCTTCGGCTTCACGATGTTGTTCTTTGCTTGTGACTTGGCGGGTTGTCCTGGGCCACCCCGCCTTAGCTTTGTCGTTTGTTCTGTGGTTTGGGGGCACATTTCCCTTGCTTTGGATTCACATTACAAAGTCTCTCTTTTTCTAGTTAAGCTTCTGACCGATCTTGACAACATATCGGTACGCCTTGCCAAGCGAGGAGACGTCTAGGAACTCCATCTCATCCTAGATGTACTTGTGTAGGAAGCCACGGTACTCGAGTACCAAATGTTTCTCAGAATCCTTGATGCCCAACTTCATGTGAAGGGTATGAAAAACATTGGTAAACTCCAGCACATCTTGGTCCACTTTATGTATTTTTCCTCATAGCTCCTGACAAGGTATTACTGCTCCTTGATGGCATCCTAGAATGAGTTCCAAGTGGTTGCAGTTGAAAACAATGAGGGTGTACTTTCATCCTTTTGTTCACGATAGGTTTCCCACTAGTCCTTGACATGGGGGGAAATATTTGAGAAGAGAAAAAGTTTACTTGTACCTTAAAAGGAGTGGCACCTCCAGAGTGGCTACTGGATGTGGATGTGCCGCCAATGGGCATCTGTTGAAGGATCTGGGCAAAGTTATCCATCATTGCGTTCCTTTGTTTCTCGAGGGCCTCCTCGAGCAATATTTTGATAGGATCTCTTGCTCCCTCGTCTTTCTTTTCTCCCCCCATGGGAGGACGTCAGGATTTGCGAGGCTGGTCTTGCAAAATTTCGACCAGTTCAAGCCCTAACTCCTTATATCCCGACCTCGTTGGGGACATGCAAAGAAAAATAGAGAAAGAGAAGATCACTCTGATACCACTAATCTGAATTTAAATAGGAACACAACAAATTAAATATATAACCATAAATATAGAGATGAAGCAAAAATAAAACTTCATTTCATTAATATCAAATACTAAAGTATGCTTACAAACATAATGGAAATAAGACTAGCTTGGGCGATGGTAGCTTATCTCTAAGAAGAGATGTAGCAGCTACATGCCTATGAACTGTGTTACAATGAGGCTCAAAGGCCTATTTATTATTGAGAAACAATGGAAAACCATAAACATCGAAAAAACTAACCATAGGAGATGAAGTGCCAAACTATGGGCCATGTTTGGGTAAATTGGTACATTAACTCCCTTGGTCGTAACTTTGGCATACGATCTCTGTTTGACGCATACAATACCTCGTTAGAAATATGTATCTGAGTAATACAACTTTTGAGTGGCCAATAGTGGTCTCTTATAATGATGACCCACGTTTTCCCAAAAAATGTCCTTTTGGGCCTCAAAATGGCTCTGGAAGTTCAGAATCCAAAAAATTGCAAAAAATAGTAAATTGTGCTACAAATAAGGAAATTGAAAAACTGAAAGAAAAAATGGTGGGGGTATAAGTGGAATAGGTGGGTGGAAACCAATATACACCTTGATCATTCCCCCCCCCCTTAGGAAGCAATGGTCCCCATTGCATTGAGTTCCTCCATGAGATGAGAAAACTTCTACTGAACTTGGTCCCTGGTGAGCCACTTGTTCTGGTGAAGGAGTTGGCCTTCTTTGACAACTCGATATAGTTGGATCCTTTGTTGTCAGGTGTTCTTGATCTTTGTGTCCATGATCTGATTAGTTGTGGCTTGCTCCTTGCAGTATGGATTTAACTCTGTAGGTGTGAGTTTTCTACAATGTCTGATATGTCCAATAATGGTGGGAACTATGGTTGAAGAGGGTCCACATTGAACGCTTGGTGCAGGCCAAGGAATGGGGGAATGTTGAGCTCAAATGAATTGTCTCCCATAGCCTTGGTAATGGTGTAAGGACCATATTGGAGTGGTCTAAGTTTCTGATAGGCTCCGGTGAGGCGTTCCTTTTGCAAATGCAACCATACTTTGTCGCTCACCTGAAACTTGTGTGGCACCTGATGTTGATCATGCTGCTGCTTGTAATTGGAATTTGATTTCTCCATAATTTTATGGACTTGCTAGCGAATGTGTTGGATGTGCTCAATGGAGTTGTTTGCCTTGTTGGCTTCGAACTTGACATGAGCCAAATCTGCCCGCGTAGCTGCAAATGGTATGGCCACATCAATGGGACATAGTTGCTAGAATCCCAAGCCCACCTGAAAAGGGTTGTGGCTAGTTGAGCTATGGAGAGCCCGGTTATCGCTGTCCTAGACATAGGGGAGGCTCGCATCCCATGTGTATGGATGCTTTGAGTTGTACATGCACAGAATGTGTATGATCATCCTATTGACAACCTCTATCTGACCATCATTTTGGGGATGGAAAGTTGTGGACTTAGTGACCTTGGTGTCCAGCATTGGCTAGAGACTGGACCAAAATCTAATAAGGAACTTGTTGTCCCGACCTAAGATGATAGACTGTGGGATCCCAAAGTGTGCCCACAATCATTCAAAGAAGAGTTTAGCAGTGGCTTCTGCTATGATATTCTTCTTATAGGCCACCATAATTGCCATCTTTGAGAATCTGTCGATGACCAAAAAAACACAGTTGTTGCCATGCTTAGTAGAAGGAAGGCCCGACATGTAGTCCATGGAGATGGATTACCAAGGTCAACTAGGGGTAGGAAGTGGAGTATAGAGGCCTTGCTTCTTGATGGCCAGTTTGGTAATGGAGCAAGCAGTGTAGGATCTGATGTACTTCCCAACATCCCTTTGAAGATTCAGCCAATAGAAATAGTTTTGCAGTATTACCGCCATTTTCTCGACCCCGAAATGCCCAATGACCCGACTATAGTGCACTTCCCAAATCAACTTGGCATGCTCGCTTGAAGGAACACAAAGGTGTCCCAAGTGGCATAACAATGCATCATGGAGGTGAAAATCTGGAACTTGCTGACCCTCCAAGAGCATTTGGTATGTGTGGCCGAATTCTGGGTCGCTTTTGTAGAGAAGTGGCCAATCAGAAGTCTCGTGCCCACAAGAGTTGAGCACGGTGGTTAACGCCATGATCAATGGTTGGATGAGGTAGTCTACAAAATTATTGGTGCTTCCCTTCTTGTACTTGATATTCAAATGGAACTGTTGCAGGTATGTGGACCACTTCCGATGACGATCATTCTGCAACTTCCCTTGCATCTGTCTGAACTGCAGGAGTCAGTGGTCTATGTGGATGACTGTTTCCTTCCCCAAAATGTAATGCTTCCATTGTCGGTAGGCTTGCACAATGGAATACATCTCTTTGTCATAAGTGGGATACTCCTGAACCATGTCTGAAAGTGTCTCACTATGATATGCCATTGGATGCCCATGTTGAGTAAGGACTGCCCCAATAGCATAGTCAGAGGCACCTATCTCGATCTCCAATGTTGGGAAAATTTTAAGGATGGAAATTTATCTTAAAGTTTACAACCTTGGCGAATCCCACTAGTCCATAATATGAAATCTATAAAATGTTTGGATATATTTTTGTAAAAATATTCAGATTTATAATGTTTTTATATAGTCTATATATAATATCTTTGGCGATTTTTATAGTAAAATAATTTCATTCTATAAAATTTGGACAAATCATTTTTACAAAAAATGGAAATTAGCGAATCTTTTTTTGGAAAAAGTATAGAAAATTAGCCCATGGGCGAATATTAGCCCCTAAAATTTTCCCTGCTCCAACGGTTGTTGCAAGTGTGATAATGTGAGCACTGATGCAGAGAAGAGGCGATGTTTCAACTCTGCGAATGCCTTCTATTGAGATTCATACCAAAATAATTTTGCTTCGCTCCTCCCTTGGTGACTTGACTCAAGGGTGAAGTGATATGAGAGAACCCCAACATGAACCTGCGGTAGAAATTGGCAAGACCCAGAAAGTTGCGGGCTCTGTCGAAGTGGTTGGGGCTAGCTAATCCCGAATGACTTGGATCTTGGCTATATACACATTCACACCCGTTCATTAATAATTATCCTAGATATCGAACCTTGGTCATGCCAAAAGTGCATTTCTCCAAATTATCACACTTGTGTTGCTGCAATGTTTGGAGAGTTTGTCAGATGTGGTGGAGGTGCTCTTCCCAACTCTGGCTAAAGATCATGATGCCATCCAAGTATACCTGCAAATGACTTGGTGAATGGCAGCAAGATGTCATCCATTAGCCTCATGAAGGTTGCAGGAGCTTTTGTCAACTCAGAAGGCATAACCAGTCATTCAAAAAGGCCCTCCTTGGCTTTGAAGGAAGTATTCCACATATTGGAGGGTTCAATTGGTTCTTGGTGATATCCAGACTTCAAGTCAATCTTGCTAAAATATCCCCCCGCCCACAATTGAGTTGGTCCACAAGGTCATCAATTCGTGGGATCAGGTACCTATTCTGGACAATGATCTTATTCAACGCTCGATAGTCAATATAGAGTCTCCAAGTCCCATCCTTCTTCTGTACTAACATGATCGGGCTCCCACAGGGCGATGAACTTGACCGGATGTGACCTTTTTGTAGTAACTCCTAAATCCGCCTCTTGATTTCGCCATTCTCTAGAATAGAGTGCAGATAGATTGGTCCATTGGGAAACGACGCACCTGGGGTTAAATCGATGGAGTGCTTGACTTGACAGTGCAGAAGCACCCCTGCAAGGGAGATGAAGATGTCCTCATACTCCTCCATGACCTTATCCATCTGTTTTGTCATGTGGAGGGGCCCTGTCTGGAGGTCATTGCCACCATCTTCTTCTTTTCTTAAGGGCATATAATTAGGAAAACAAATTTCCCGATTTTGGAAATGAGATTACTGCATTGTTTTGCAGTAACAAAAGATATGGCAGTACGCGGTGCTACCTTCGATATCCTATACAACTTATTTCCCGAGGTAACAACAATAACACGAGGCCTTGACTCATATACAATGTCGCTTCCACAAGTATGGTTGGCCTAATAATACATCACAAACATCAAGGGGAGTAACGTCACATAATACCTCATTCGTGAAGGGCTCGATGTTGCATGGAAGGCAACGTTGTTGCCTGACCCGAAGATCCCATCCTTGGTGAATCCACTGATGATATACAGTTGTGGGTGTGTTGTTGTCGGTAAGCCTAGCCGCTTCACGATAATGAACTGTAGCGGGGAACCCTTTAACCACATTTGGGATTGGAAGAGGTGCTCCTCCTCCTCTAGATCTTTGGGTTCCTCCTTCTGGATGTTCATGGTGGCAACAGTGGTGTTGGGCTCTACATCAATAATCTTCTTCCCTTTGTCATTCCCCTTATCAGGTTCTGACTCAGAGTCAGAAATTTCATATGATTCAGAAGCCTTCAGCTCGGCCACTAGTGACTGCTTGGCCCGACACTCACTTGTGTTGCGAGTGGAGTTCTTATGGAACTCACACCACTTTCCCATGTCCTTCTTCGACTTCACGGTGTTTTTCTCTGCTTGCGGCTTTGGCGGGTTTTCCTGGGCCACCCAACCTTGACTTTGTCCTATGTTCTATGGTTTAGGGGCACCTTTCCCTTGCTTCAGATTTGAGATCCAAAGTTTCGCTTCTTCTGTTTAAGTCTGATCATTCTTGACAGCATATCGATATGTTGTACCGAGCGAGATGTCTAGGAAATCCATATCATCTTGGATGTACCTATGTAGGAATTCGTGGTACTTGAGTACCAAATGTTTCTTAGAATCCTTGATACCCAACTACATGCGAAGGGTTTGAAAAACATTGGAAAAATTGGGCGCATCTTAGTCCCTTCCCTACTGCAACATGGTCCACTTTATGTATTTATCCTCATAGGTCCCGACAAAGTAGTACTTCTCATTGATGGCGTCCGGAAACGAATTCCAAGTGGGTACGGTTGAAAATGGTGAGGGTGTACTTTCATCCTTTTGCTCATAGTAGGTTTCCCACTAGTCCTTGACGTGGGGGGCGGCTTTGAGAAGAGAAAAAGCAATCTTTTCCCGACTGGAAAAATCATGAACAAAAAAATATCCTTCTAGCATATTTAACCATTTATCTACGACGTCTGATCTATTTGGCCCTCAAATATGAGAATTTCAAAGTTTACTTGTACCTTAAAAGGAGTGGCGCCTCAAGGGTGGTTGTTGGATGTTGATGCGACGTCGGTGGGCAACCGTTTAAGGATCTGAGAAAAGTTATCCATCATCGCATTCCTTTGTTTCACGAGGGTCTCCTCAAGAAATGTTTTGATAGGATATCGTGCTCCCTCATCTTTATTTTCTTCCCCCATGGGAGGTTGTCGGGAGTTGTGAGGTTGGTGTTGCAAAGGTTCGACCAGTTCAAGCCCTAACTCCTTATATCCCGACCTTGTTGGGGACATGAAAAGAAAAAAGAGAAAGAGCAGACCGCTCTGATACTACTGATCATAATTTAAAAAAGAACGCAACAAATTATATATATAACCATAAATATAGAGATGCAACATAAATAACACTTCATTTCATTAATATCAAATACCGAAGTATTCTTACAAACAAAATGGAAATAAGACTAGCTCGGGCGATGGTAGCTTATCTTTGAGAAGAGATGTGGCAGCTACATGCCTCTGAACTATGTTTCAATGAGGCTCAAAGGCCTATTTATTATTTAGAAATAATGGAAAACCCTAAACATCCAAAAATCTAACCCTAGGAGATGAAGTGCCAAACTATGGGCCCCGTTCGGGTAAATTGGTACATCAACTTCCCGGGGTCGTAACTTTGGCATACGATCTTCGTTTGACGTGTACAATACCTCGTTAGAAAGATCTATCCGAGACCCACAACTTTTGAGTGGAAAAATTGGTTCATGTTTGATGATGGCTCCAAATTTCCCAAAAAAACGTCCCTTAGGGTCTCAAAACAACTCTAGAAGTTTAGGTCCCAAAAAACTGCCAAAAATAGTAAATTGTGCTACAAATAAGGAAACTAAAAAACTAAAAGAAACAATGATGGGGGTCCAAGTGGAATAGGTGGGTGGCCCAAAATATCCACCTACATCACATAGCATCTTCTATTCTTCTGTTCACACGCGTGAGTTAAGGAGGAAAAATTCTGAATCTTTGACTTTCACTGACCAGCATTGACCAATTCTGTTATGTTATTGTTTGACTGAATTTTTGTGCAACTTCAAGAGGAAGAATTTTCGCATGTTTATGGGAAGTTTGACCAAGGTTCTGGAAAGCTACAAGAGGTTGAATTTCGACCTGTTTCACTAAGGTTGATTGAAGTTTCTAGGCAGTTGCAGGAGGTCGAATTTCAATGTGCTTGACCAGGTTTGACCTATGCTAGATTGTTAGTCTAGGTTTACCAAGATTGACTTGAAATATTAGAATGTACTTTTATAAACTAAACAATTCTCCTAGAAAAGACTGTTGGGTTTTCTCCTGAGTTCGGGTTTCCTAAGGAAAAACATTTGTGCCTATTTTGTGCTTAGTTGTCTCTTTATGATCCTATTGTCATTATTACATTATTGTTGATATTTTCTGTGTATAATTGATTAATTATATAAGTGACATAAGATGACTTGATTAAGAAATCATTGCAAAATAATTCCCTATTCGAAGATCAAATTTCTCTTTGAAAAATCAACATGGTTTTAGAGCCTATGGGACAAAGTAGCCATTAACGACATTGTAAAGAGGCAAAGTACAAGCCTTATAAAGGATATATTTGATCAGTGGTAGTTTGAACATTCCTTGATTGAATGATAACATGATGAAATATGGTAATCACCTTATGAAATAGGTCTACTCTCTGTGGAAGAAAGAAGTTTTATGTTTTGTGTGACTAGGTCAAGTTTATTTGTTGGACGTGGAGAGGAGGTTTCCCAAGTCAAATTCTATCTTTTCCTAAGAAGAGGGACTAATCCCTAGAATTATGTAACAAAGGGTTAAGAGGACCTATGATTGGTGGTCAGGAGATGCAGAGGTGTCTCAAAGCCATCAGGAGGCTAGCAAGGAAAATAAGAATGGTTGTTGTTCAAGTGTTGGATGAGTATAGGCTAGGTTTTGAATTAAAAGGGCCGAATAGAACTCTAGATAGTTGAGTTCTGGGACCAAGTTTAGGCCCGGTTGAGAGGGAAGTGTTGAGGCATGTCTAGGAAGCTCTCTATAGGCAGGACCAAAATTGTTGTTATCTATAAGACTTGCTAAAGGGATTTGAACTTGAAGTAGTGTTATGATTGTGGAAATATGGTCAAATAAGGGCCTTGACAAGTATGTGTAGAAGATGCCTTGTATATTTCATTCAAGTTAAAATTGTATTGGTTGAGATATGTTGCTTGGAGTTAAAATTGTACACATTGAGTAGGATTTTTTAAGCATTTGAGATATGATTTGATTCAAGAAATTTACTCCCAAGCAAGAGGGAGCTTACGAGAAAGGTTCTCTCATATAAATCAAGAAAATTCATAAAATTTGTGTTAAAATATGAGCCCTTTTTGGAAAAGCTGGTGGACTTACGGTTTAAAACCCATAGAAAATACTTGAAGGTTGTGATTTAAAAATCCCTAGGGTTTGTGGATAAAATCATAGAGCTAGACCTAGAGTATTGAAAATCGATGAATTCACTAAATGAAGAAACCCTAGATCATACAATTCATGCAAGGAAGAAAAGGAAAGTAACATGCATTAATTAGATAATGATGAGGATGAGGATAGGCATCTCTAGCTTGATGATATTACATATGGATTTCAATGATTTCTGCAAGAAGAAAAGGATCAAGAGGGAGTTGATAGTTCCCTGCAATCCTTAGATAAAAAGATAAGTGCTTCATATCTCTCTTCCTTGATTATTATTACTTATTGGTAAGCCTATTGTATTTGTATCTTTTTCTTGGTTATAACCGTTTCTTCCATGGCCTCCTAATGAAGTTTACAGGTACATCATGAAGGTTTCCAAGGTAATGATTCTAGCAGCATATGGAAGCATCGGGACGAATGAAGCAAAGTTTGTGGGAAGAGGATTCTCCTAGGATCAAGGATAAATTCAACAAGAGTGATTTTTGTTTGAGAGGGAGAAATTATGCAAACATCTAGAACCATGCCAGATGACCATAAGAGATTCTAGTTCAAAGGAAACAAGCCAACAAGTTTGAAAGAATGTCATGATGGAGGAATATTAGTCCATCATGAAGAATGATGTGTGGAAAGTTGTGTCAAGACCTAAAGGGAAGCCAATGGTGACTTCCAAGTAGATCTACAAGATCAAACATGCATCAGACAACAACATAGAGAAGTACGAAGCGAGATTCATGGCAAGAGGGTTCTACCAAAATGATGGAGAGGACTATGAAGAGAAATTTTCTTCAGTTATCAGGGACACATCTATTAGAACTATTATTTCTATTATGGGTTGGAAATCATATTAGAAGGATGTGAAGACTACTTTCCCCAAAAAAGTAATAAAGGAAGAATAATTGTACATAGATCTATCTCAGGGATTTGAGGTACATGAGAGGGAATCTCATGTTTGCAGACTAAAGAAGGCAAATTTGTACATATTCAAGCAAGCACCTAGAGCATGATATTCTCGTATTGATGCATATCTGATGAGTCTTAGTTTCACCAAGTGTAATGTTGGTCCTAACCTTTACTATAAGGTTGATCTTATTATTACATGACTTATTTATGAAAAGAGCATAATGAATCATGTGACAGAGGGAGAAACAATGGTAGGAAGATTTGATTTTGAAATAGAAGTAGTTAGGATTACCTCAGGAAGCCTTGCTTTAGAGGTAGTTTACCTCTGAGTTCAAAATCAAGGATCTATATTTGATGCATTACTTCCTTGGTCAACAAAAGTATACTATTGAGATCCTTCAGAAATTTTGTGATGATGGACATTACCACGGTGACCAAGTTGAAGAAGTTGGGAGGCTTTGACTTAGATTTGGTGGATCCATGATGTACATAAAATCAGAAAAAGTGGAAGGACCAGTCGTCCAAGAGGATATCATGGGATTGAAAATGTCAAGACTATATGCTCATATACTAGAGGTCTCTAAGAGAATTATGCCTTCTATGAGTGCACCATGATAAATGTCAGACATCTTTCAGTGACTAGGAAGCAACAATGGTGGATGGAGCAGATAGAATTGTCATAACCAAGTTGTTTCAGTGTTAGAGGGAGCACCTAATCAGGGTGGCCGGAAAGTAGTTGTGGTGATGGATGTAGTGAAGGAAGTCGGTCAGTTTATGGTTGAGTTGAGGAGTGCAACACAACATGTGTTGAGGTACCAACATGGTACAATTGGATATGGATTGAAATATGGCTCAAAATGATGAAGTACAATTGCAAGGATATATAGATTCAAATTGAGCAGAGTTTGAAATTCAAGAAGAGCACGTCAAGATGTTGCTTTAGTTTGGTTCTGCTATGATATGTTGGATGAATAGGAAGCATACATCTATCACACTTAGCACTGCACAGGTTGAGTATATTGCAACTAGTTTGGTTAGTTGTGAAGTAGTGTGGCTTTGGAAGTTGCTCGTAGGATTGTTTGATCAAGTGTTGCAAATGACCATGAAGACAGGTCAAAGCACATTGAGATCAAGTACCACTACATCTGATACATGGTATAAAAGGGAGCAGTGATGCTCCAATACATTTCTACAGACGAGCAGGTTATTGACATTCTCATAAAGCCTTTGTCCTAAATGAAGTTTGTTTACTTTAGGGACAAGTTTGGAATGGTTGAGAATGGTTCCCTCGATTAGAGGGAGTGTTGGTGTTGTAGCATCAATGATAGACATTCTCCCTAAGTCAAGGGTATTGACTAGGTCAATGGTATTGACCAAGTGCCATGTAATGTGGTTAGGGAGATTAGCCTAGAGAGCATCAGGGCACAGGTGCTCCCCTGATCAGAAGGTTTTGACCATATTGTCAAGGTTTACTCGGATAGTGGGTAGAGTGAGTGCCCCATAGCATTAGGTAGGTGTTTTAGCATTCAAGTATCATATGACGACATGAGAAAATGGTAAATTAGAGAAGGATTTCTCTATTGGTCAGGGATACTGACTTGGTTCCAAGTAACGACTTGGATAATTGGTGACCCAGGACTAGTCTTATGTTTACTCCGATGAGGGGGTACCTAACAATATCATGAAAGGGTATTTAGCTAGTGGGTGATTAGATCCTTTGCAAAGGGTATTTGGCTAGTGGGTAACTAGACCCTTTGCATGATGCTTTCCATATCGTTCTAGAATAAAACATGAAGTGGATGGGTACATTAACAGAGCGAGCTCTTTCAATCTTTTCTTGGGATGGAGAATTGTTTCAACAAAGTGGACATTTGAGGAAGTCAAGGTGAATTCCTCCCTTGGTAAGAGGGAGTGTTGTTTTTTGGGAGTTGGAGGAGGTATTCCCCAACAACAAGTTGGCTAAATCAAAAGAGGGAAAATTAAAAACTTGATTGAAGGCTTGTAACTAGCTCTTCCACACGCGCCAGCAGTAAGGAAGAAACCTTCTGCCAACGTAAGGTTTTTCAACTTGCTTTTAGGCTGGCACACTCGCTTCTAATTACGTTATGAAGAAAGCTGCCCTAACGACGTGTCAGCCCGGAGCAACGTTAAGGGAAAGATATTCAGAAACCTAGTGCGGACATAAGCAATAAATTAGCCTGCTCCTAACGTCAAAAGCAAGCAAGAAATTTCAATTGACCGTTGGGCTCCGTCAAAATAAAGTAACCCAAAGAGCGATGGCGGCCTTATACGTCGAGGCGTTCGTACCTCACCCTGCCGGGGCCCTGAGTGCTATTGGGTGGGGGGCGCTGGTCGAGGCGTGCTCCGCATCCTCTCCTTATCAAATTTGAACTAAATTTGCTCAATTCGCCCCCAAAGTATAGGTCATCCCAACACAAGGAGATGTGCCCCTTGGGCACCTCATGACCACTATAAATACAAACTTGAGCTCCATCATTTGGACACACATTCACATAGCATCTTCTATTCTTGTGTTCACACATGCAAGTTAACGAGGAATACTTCTGGAGCTTTGACCTATGTTGACCAACATTGACTGACTTAGTTATGTTGTTGTTTAACAGAATTTTGGCATGTTTCTGGGCAATTTGATTGAGGTTATGGGAAGCTACAACATGCTGAATTTTGCTTGTTTGAATGAGTTTGACTAACGTTTTGGGTAGTTATAGGATGCTGAGTTTTAGTCTGCTTAACCAAGTTTGACCTATCCTAGATTGTTGGTCTAGGTTGAGAAATTTTGAATTGAAATATCATATTGTACTTTGTTGAACTAAACAATTTCTCCTAGAAAATATTGTTGGGTTTTCTCTTGAGTTTGGGTTTCCCAGGGCATAATATTTGTCTCTCTTTTGTGCTTGGTTGTCTCTTTATGATCCTACTATCATTATTGCATTAATGTCGTTTTTTTCTATGTATAATTGCTTAATGATACATGTCACATAAGATGACTTGATTAAGAAATAATTGGAAAGTAATTGTTAGATTAGAAGATCATATTTCTCTTTGAAAAAACAACAAATAATAGTCCTTTTACCCAATAAATAATGTTAAAATATTGGCACAATGTGTGAAATATGGATCCAATTCCCAACCATAACATGAATAATATGTGAGTGTGTCATTGTTTCTTTCAAAGTGACATTCATTCTATTGTATAAATTGAGTAAGCATTGTGCCATGGAATATTTTGATGCAGTAGTTTTGATATAAAAGGTTGACACAAACCTCATAAAATCAATACAAGCATAGAAAAAGGCTACACTTGATCCATTAAGTTGTTTGCAATGATTTAATCCATCTAAACACTACTCTGGCATTGTCATGTCATCCTTAAGTAAGGATCCATGCAACATGTGAGACTCCTAAGACAACTAAGACAAAACCTTCATAGGAATTCCCCAGATTAAGGGACTTTTTAAGCTTAATTGGATTTGTCTTATGCAATGTCTCTTGAGAAATGATATTATTTGCATTTACTTATTTATTTTTAATTTTTCAAATATGATAAACATGACACCTATATATTTCTTTTATAAGTTGTATCTTGAACTACACATATATACTAGCACATGGTGTGGATTTGTAGATTGTATCCACCTCAACTTCTAAGCACTAGAATATCATAGAGATGCAAATGATCTTCTCTTTGGAACATGCCTTCTGTACAATTACTAC
>APFE030349931.1:0-19124 GCA_000404065.3 Pinus taeda | reverse complement strand
ATCTCCGTTTGACGCGTATGATAGTTCGTTAGAAAGATCTATCCGAGAAATACCATTGTTGGAACGGGCAACATTGTCCATTCCATGGACCCATGTTGCCCCCGGATTCCCCAAAAAACGTCGTTTAGGGCCTCAAAACGGCTCCGGAAGTTCAGGACCCGAAAAACTGCTAAAAATAGTAAGTTGTGCTACAATTAAGGAAACTGAAAATGCTGAGAGAGACAGTGATGGGGGTCCAGATGGACTTGGTAGGTGGCCACCAATATCCACCTGGATCATCGCGCCAATTTTGCGAGATCTGATACGTATCTAGACATAGATGCACTCTTCGGAGGCAGAGGAAATAGATAAAGCTGAGTCTGTTGGCATGCAGGGATGGGGACGTTCAGCTGCAAATTTCTGGGACCAACATTCGGTTTATTTCTTATGGTTGGATCGAACAGATTAGACTCTGAAAATCACAAGGCGAAAGGGCCCAAAGGAAAATCCTCCCAGCTGGAGTCCAAGGAAAAAGGTACCTAAGTGGCTGAAGAAGTCGAGCTCGTTAGATAAGTGCCCAACTGAAGCAAAAGAAGAAAACCGCTGTTGAAATGGCAGAAGATGAAGTTGCGACTATTGAAACAGTAAAAGAAGAGACGAGTGAGGTATTGGCAGCAGCAGCGGCTTTCCCAACAGTGGCTTTCCATGTGTAAAATTTTGACACGATGAAAGAAGGCGAAAATCGAGCATGGGGATTAGCTAGGCTAAACCGTGTTTGCCCAACCAACTCCACAAAGAAACAACTTCGGTGTAATTATACTTTTAACGATGTATAAGAAATTTTGTTTGAATCTTTTAGATATATTATTAAATTTTACATTTGATAATATATAATGATTAATTATTATACTTTTAACAATATAGTTTTGTCTAAATATTTTGGATATCTTATTAAATTTTACATTCGATAATATATATATGTTATTGTTATATTGAATAAATGAGTATATCTTAATAAAAAAATATTAAATAAATATATTTTTGTTGGTGAAGATATTTTTTTAAGTTGTTTCGAGGTGTTTTTCATTAATCATAAAAATATTATATTGATTAACCCATTAATGACGAATGGTCTTAACTTGCCTAATGAGAAAACAAGTTTGTTGACCATCTGTTTACTAAATAGCCAATCTAAAATTTAAACATCAACAAAACTTTCAGAGTCACAAAAGAGGTAACATAAACATCAATCCAAAATTCTAGATCCAAACAAAATTCTACATCACAAAACATATGTATGAAAACTAGGAATCAAAAGACTTCATTGCATCCGGCCCAAGGTGGTGACACGAGTCCCACCGAGGCATTTCACCGTCTAATCACCCCCACCAGGGAATTCGACCTCCCTTTTCTTAGGCTCACTTAGCTGGCCACCACATATTCTTCTAAGATGCTATCTAGGTCCTTTAAATCTTCCCTCTCAGGTTCGGCAAAAAGATTTCTAAACTCTATCCTTGATGTGCGCATCCCTAGTTAGCCAGGAAGTCGGCTATGCGATTGCTTGAGCGCCTAGTGTGAGTGAGTATCACGTAATTAAAGGCTTGTAAAAGTCGGCCTATACATTGAGTTAACCTCGAGGATCGTGAACTCTCAGATAACTTCTCAGTGGGAGTTCCTTGTAAGAGCTTCTGAGTCATTCTAATGGGTATGTGGGAGTCTCCATCCAATACAATCTTGGTAAAACTAGACGCAAGAGCTAACAATAGGCCTTTTTCAAGAACATAAATTTTTGCCTCATTGTTGCTAGCATGGCCACCATTTGAGGCAAACATCTTGAGCACTTGGTTCCTCCAATCTCTACTTAAACCACCAAAACTTGCTTTCCCTGGGTTCCGTTTAGAGGCACCATCAAAGTTAATTTTGACGAAGCCTTCCAAAGGATAAGTATAAATTATAGACTCATTGAGAGGGGCGAGATTAGTTTCTAGGCAACCTGAGAGATCATGTTTGGGGATATATCCAACTTTCTAGAATTAAAGCTTCATGTGGCTACACCTGCAAGTCATGAGGGTGCCAAGACTCTGACAAAATGGTTTCCATTATATTTTGGATCATCCCATTCCATACCTAATCTACTCGTAGACTAGCGTTTTTTAAGATCCTTCATTACACTCCTTCCATATAGACCACATCATGAATCCTGGGGCTAAAACCCAATCTCAATTAACCACTGGAGTAGAGAAAATTGATGGTTGCTAGAGATCAATGGTTTCGATGATGTTATTATGAGTGAAATTTGAGTGACTATATAATTCTAATATTTTCTATGAGAGTGAGGAGGCAAAGAGGCAGTTATTGAGGTGAAGCAATTCTTATGCCAACTATGTAGAGTTTTAGAAACAAACATTTTGAGTGGACAATCCACTCATCATCAAGGACACGTAAAGTTTCAATCAATGAGTTTGTGATGATGGGTGGAGTGCCCACTAGAAATGGCAGAAGTTTCAAAAATTCTACACAATTTGCATCCAGAAAAATTGTGTCAACAACAAAGTATTGGAGTTTACATAGTTGAAAACATGAATTTCTTCGCCCATTAAAAGAGGCTTTCTAGTTTTTTTGTGTTTCCCTATATCATAAATAGCATTCCAATTCACATTAATTCAAATGACCTCCAATCATTATTACAATAACAAAAAGTTGTATTTGTGTTGAGAGGTGCTCTCTAATCTAATATGGAAGAGATGTAATGTTATGGGGCTTGAGTGGGCATAATGGTTAAGAGCATGTATTTCCTCCTAAGAGGTCACGAGTTCAAAACGAGAGGGGGGGTAGAGTATGTATATCTTCATAGACTTAGCAATTAAATCACTATGTAGAGGTGGGTCTCTTGTCCCACAAACAAGGGGGTCTCGTACACCAACGTGGTGTCTTGCTTGGTCGTGACCTTAAAATTGGATGATAATAATAATATTAATAATGCTATGTAACACCGACTTGGTAAAATTATGCTCCATTTTTGTGAAATATATATTACCTCCATTTCCTTATTTTGAATTTTATATCATTTTTTAATTTATATGAATTTTTGTTCATTCACTTTTGAATTTATATGAAATTTTATTAATTTTTGTTGGGAAACTTGACTCGGTCTAGTTACTGGTTGTTTTTAAGCTCTAGGTTTATGATAACCCATGATATTGATCAATAGTATTCATGTGGAATATAGCCTATTTAAAGGGGGAAAGACTCCAGGTAAATGTGGCATTTGGTGACGTTGGATGAAAAATGAAAATTTGTAACTGTTGTTTTGTGTTTTAGTAGACAATCTTTTAAGGATTACTATAATAAATTTTTCCATATCATATATTTAAATATTTAAATATGAAAATTTATCATTTAATTTTACACTTATATATAGAAATTAAACCATTCTAGATCTGTCTTAACTCCATATCAAAGCTTTTGAGGTGCAAACGTCTCCTCAAGTTTTGCACTCAAAAAATAGGTTTGCACCTCGAGAGATTTGATCTCTCTCAACGATTGATAGATCCAAATTTAAGGTGGATCCAGGCCGTTTTAGAAATACAATGGTGCCATAGAATTAAATACTTCAATTTTTTAGTTTAAAAAATAATAATAATATTAAAGGAGAAGAAAAGCTCTTGCAAATCAAACTTTCTAGCAAATAATATAATTTGCAAGAGGAATTCTCAAAAAAAAATTAATGAGATGTTCATGAGACATAATTAGAAATTGAATTAGCTTCCATGAGTTGGGTGGGAGCTAATTGAGGGCAAGAATGCAAGACTAACTTTAGCAAAATATGATTCATGAGATCTTACTTTTGAGTCGGATTGTGGTACAATCTTAGGACTAGAGAAAGCTTTTTCCTTCAGGGATTGTATTACACAAATATTGTAAGCCACGCCCATATGGAGATGTAATGATGCATTTTTAATATTACGATAACCTTAACTCTGAAGGTAACGCTCAATATGAAACCATATGTGTTTTCTAAGTTTGAATTTTAATTTAGTATGATATTTCACATGAAAGAATAAAAAAATGCACTAATTATTTTGAAGTGGTGTGCATTGAGCTTCCTAAAGTGATGCACAATAATACATACATTTCGATGTGGATGTTATCATAGTGTATTCCCATTATTGTACATCTAATAAGATAATGATACATATACACACACATAATGTGTTTGGTAGGTTTAAATGTTTTTTTAAACAAAGGATGGTTATCTTGTATTCATTCCAAAAAAAACAATGGTTGAAAGCCTTGATAGAAAGTTACAGATTGATAAAGGGGTGCCTCTAATGCAAGAACTCCATGTGCATACTTTCTTCCAATTACAAAGAGGAAACTATATCCAATGCAAGAGCTCCATGTGCACATTTTCTTGCAATTACAAAGAGGAAACTAGATCTTGTTGTACCTTCACTAATTGTATAAACTCTTACAAGTTGTTGTAATAAAATACTATATTTGCACTTCATTAAACATTTCTTCAAAGCTGATGAGTTGTTGGTGCATCTTGAAGAAGGAACTTAGCTCAACCTTGTTAATCCTGGTTAATAGAGCATTCTTCAACTGGAGGTTGATTGTCATTGTGATTATTTGATCCTGAATTCTCTATTGTTTTCCTTTCCTGAATTGAGATATGTTGCTCCAACATTCCAATGCGTCCATGACTTCATGCAGAGAAAATAATGCCTTCTCAATTTCAAGACATTTCTAGTTTGTTTAGTTGATCGCATCTCTAAGTGAGGATGCCCCTGCATGCAGATAACCAATCTTTGTTTGACACTTTTCACTCCATTTCTTATGTAATTTTTTGACTTGGTCCAACTTGGCTTTGAGGGAGGCACAATGGTTGCAAGAGGAGTTGGAGGCCATGACGATGTAAATAGGAAGGGCTGATGGTGCATAGGGAAGTAGATGGGTAAGGGGAAAGTGATGATTGGGGAGTTGATGGAGTGATGTAGGCGAATGTGGATATTTAAAAGTTTACGGTCAAGAGGCATCGAGCAGGCCCAGAGATTGACATTTTTGCGCCCAATCATAATTTATGATGAAGGTGGGATTATCATAGTGTATTTTCAGAGGAAAAAAATAGAACCATTCTTCATTAAAAATGAGGAAGAGTTTTACATCTGCTTGGATCAAATACAGTTTATCAATGTTGCTCAACAATGAGCCTTGAAGACGAAAATCCATCTAAAAAACAAAACAGAGCAGCCCTCAGAGAGCATGGCAGCAAGCATACTTAGATGGCATCAAAACCAAAAAGGAAAACAAAGATAGACATTGAACCATACAATAGATCTAGGAGAGGCCACAAGAGATAGAAAAAGGCTGCCAAAAACCACCTTTGAAAATTCAAAAAAGCCCTGCCCACATAACAAACCAGCATCAAAGTACTCAAAATGGAAAAAACCAGGAAAAAGAGACAACCCCTGCTTGGAGAGGGTGTCAGCAACAAGATTCTATTCAAGGAAGGCATGCTAGAAGGAGATGTCAGAAAAGGTTGCCTTTAGATCCCTGATACGGATCATCCAATTGCAGAGGGAGGAGACCCCAAGGGTGGAGTGGCCCGAAATCCATTGAATCAAAGTAAGGGAACCCCAAATATTGAAATTCGCTCGATGCCCAACCATAAGGAACATTGTAAGGCACCCCATAAAGCACTCAACTTGACCTTGATGTTGTCTACCCTACCACCAGACCAACAAAACCTATAATGTGAAGAGGGGTCAATTCTCAAGAAAGCAACACAACCACATATGCCTCCCAAGGTAGCGCCATCAAAAAAACATATGGGAAAGATGCCAGACAGATCAAGCATGGGAATAGAATGGGAGGAGGCATTTGGAAACCAAGAACCGATTTCCATGAAGAAGGCAACAATTTTTAAGATAAGATCATAGAATTTTCCTTCAAAGATAAGATCATTATGAGCCCTCCATATCCCCCATAATACATATAATGGAACAAACCTGTAAGCAGGTGCATTTTGAACCCGCAATTCATAAGGCAAGCCACAATTGAAGAGTCATCTTGAGTGACACAAATACCCAGCATAAGAGAAACCTCCATCCAAATAGCAGAAGCAAAGGGACAGTGTAAAAATAAGTGGGAGCGGTCCTCAGAAGCCGATTTGCATAGAATGCACCTGCAAGGGCCAATGAAACCCTTCTTCAACAAGATATCCCAGGTGCGAATGCAGTTATAGACTGTAAGCCAAGAAAAACATTTGATCTTCAATGGAGCATCCCAACCCCACATGCTAGCAGACCAATCAGAATAAGGTAAAGAGTGAATGGAGGAGGAAATGTAAGAATATACTTCTTTGATGGAGATTCGACCATTTAGTATCCGACCACCCCATACCAAAAGGTCTTTGTTCTGTGATAGAGTAATCCCAGCTTGACATAGAAGATAGCGGTAAGACTCTCATTCCCCTTCCAAACGCTGAGGGAGGCCCAAATGCCAAGCGTGAGGCCAGGAGGGAGAGGCTAGGGGGAACGGTTGCACCCTAGCCAGATTGTCAAGTGTGAAGATTCCTTGCTTATTTAAAAAGTAAATACAGTGGATAGAGAGAATATGGGAACCGGAAAGGCCCTTCATAACATCCATCCCAACGTAAATGCTCTCACCATTACCCACCAACCAGCGAAGATTACTACAAAACCATGGAATCACATGTTTGAATCTTCTCCATATTATAGATGAATGGGGATTGATTGGCGCACCTGCAACCACCCATTTCTCCAACCCAGGATAGGGAAGATATTTGTTGAAAATTATTCTCTGCTAGAGACCTCTTTCTTTGAAGGCCCTCCACAGATTGGATGTTAGAGGAGAATTGTTAAACCTCTGAGAGTCTTGAATACCCCATCCGCCGAACCGAATGGGCCTAGAAATCATGTTTAGGCGAGTGAGATGGATCATGCAATCAGGTCCGGTTCTAGACCAAAGGAATTTGGAGATAAGAGCATCAATCTTGTTAATGATTGCTTGGGGAATATAGAATAGATGCATCCAGTAGACTGGGATACTTTGCAAAACAACTTTGATCATGGTGACCCTACCGCCAATCGTGATCCACTTGTGATCCCAACATGTCAACTTCTTTTCAACTTTATCTAACAGTCAAGTCCAGTTAGTAATGCGATAATTACCAAGTTTGAGATGGCAGCCCAAGTACTTGAGACCCACTGACATGCGGCTAATTTTTACCCCAAAAAGAGCAGCAATGTAGCGAATCTATTCCAAATCAGCATTATCAGAGAAAAATTCAGACTTATGTTTGTTAATTAGCAGACCGGATGCATGTCCAAATTTTTCGAGAACTAAATGGAAAGATTCTCATTCATCAAGTGTTGCCTCCCCTACACATAGGATGTCATCCACAAATAAAATGTGAGACAGAGAACAATTTATATTTAATTTACATTCAGAGATGTCACCAGCCTCCATTTTGGCCTTTATTCCCCTACTGAGGGCTTCCATAACCAATATGAAGAGAAAAGGGGACAACACAAAGCCTTGACGAAGTCCCCTATATATTTTGAAAAATTTGGTAGGTTCTCCATTAATAAGGAGAGCCATAGCAGACCGAATGCAAGTCCAAATTTTTCGAGGACCAAATGGAAAGATGCCCATTAATTAAGTGTTGCCTCCCCTACACATAGGATGTCAGCCACAGATAAAATGTGAGATAGAGAACAATTTCTATTTAATTTACATTCGGAAATGTCACTTGCCTCCATTTTGGCCTTTATACCCCTGTTGAGGGCTTCCATAACCAGTATGAAGAGAAAAGGGGACAACGTAAAGCCTTGACAGAGTCCCCTATATATTTTGAAGAAATTGGTAGGTTCTCCATTAATAAGGACAGCCATAGCAGCTGAAGAGAAGCATGCTTTGATCCACCGAACATGTCTATGAGGGAAACCAACTTTGTATAAGATCATTAAAATACAAATTCCCAGTCCACAGTCATATGCCTGAATTAGATCAATTTTCATGAGGCGTGAATTTAATTTTCTGGATTTGATTGAGTGCAAAGTTTCTTGAGCAATTGCTATGGCATCTTGAATTCTCTTGTTCGGAAAACAAAAAACAAAAACCCCAAATTGCTCCAACGAAATGTGAGGAGACAAAATCCTTTTAATTATGTTTGCAAGAAGTTTTGAAAACATTTTGTAAACTGCATTACATAAAGAAATTGGTCTATATTCATCAAGAGAGCGAGGATTAGATTTTTTTGGAATTAGAGTTAGAAAAGTTGAATTTGTTGCATCTGGAATGGGGCCAGAATTCTTGATTGATTGTCCCATGCTGACCAGCTTTGGACCCATCAACTCGTAGAAAAAAATAAAAAGGTCCACATGCCATCCATCTGACCTAGGAATCTTGTCCTTAGCCATTTATTTCAGGGTTTGCAATAATTCCTCCTTTGATATGGATTCACCCATCCTTTCAATGTCCTCCTTACTAACCATCTAGGTGAATAAGTTTACCAACTACATTTTTGCTTCCATGAAGTCACCATCTATTGCTTTAAAATGGGACCTGAAATGTTTGAATGCCACCTGCTTTATGTCCCTGGTGGATGTGATAATTGACCCATCTTTAGATTTTATAGCCCAAATGGAATTTTGATGCTTCTACTTTGTAGCAGCCTGGTGGAAAAATTTTGCATTTTTGTCTCCGCTCTTGATCCAGACCAACCTGTTTTTTTTACGCCATTCCTCTTCTTAGACTCTGATAAGTTTGTCATTTCTCAGCATCAATGGTTGATCCAGATGGCTTGAGAGAGACACACATGACAAAGAGGGCTTATGAAAGCTCAAAAATCGAAGTGTTTTGATTATGCTTGAACTAGATTCATGTTAAAGATCTCGTCATCGCGATCACGGTGGTGCAAATGGTTCATCAATCTGAGTTTGGATGAGGAAGATAGAGGCAGTCAAAGTTGGGTTGACTTTTGTTGATTGGGCAGGCTTAAGGAGGCCACAATTTCAACTTTTTTGGAGGACGGAATCTGGGCAACTCCAGCCAGATTCCGGGCAAAATTGTTGCCTCGTTAAAATGACTCCTTCCATCCAAAAATGGATTTTCAAAATTGCACCATTTTGTTCTATACAACAAGAAAAAAATATAAAAAAAAGGGGTGGCGGGCCACCAACCCCGCCAACCCAACACATACCATATATAATAGTATAAAAATTTGGTGGAGGGGCGGGCCACGACCCCCGACCCATCCCACAGATCCATCCCAACGATCACCATATATTAAAAGGCAAGGGAGTTGGGCAGGCCCCTCCCACAGAACCACAACCCACACCATGGCCAATTAAAACAATCAAACAGGTGGTGCGCCGACCCTTGGGGCACGGACCCAACCACACCCAAACAAAACGCATCAACCACGCTTAATGAAACACGTCGGGGAGGTGGGTAAGGTGGGCCGGCCGCCCAAGGCAAGCCCGGCCCAACCAACATTTAAACTAAGAAATGCGATGCATAAAAAAAAGAGGAGGCGGGGTTTGACGCTCGACCTCCTCCTTATTAAACATATCCTCAACAATTCGCTTAACTTAACCAACGCACCATAACAGTTTCATTGAAAAATCCGCCACCTAGTTGTTATTTAAACGCAGCTTGTCAGTGCGCCCAAGGGGAGGAGGCAATGCACGCAGTTTGACGCAGCGTTTTGCAGGAGGGCCGCATTTTCACTTTGTCAGATTTTGACAAATTTTATATGGTTTCAACACTTCTCGACACCACGAATGCAATGGTGTTGTCCATTTCTCCATTATAGTTCTGCATTTTTCGGCCATTTTTCAGTATGGAGGTGGAACCATGACCGCTGTAGAAATAGGGAGCGGAACCATGATCCTTGAAATTTTCCCGAGGAGGTAATTTTTCTCCATGTCGAAATATAGTCAAGTTTACAGTCGTTTTTCATGGTTTTCCACAGGGATCACAATGGCGAGGTCAAATTCACCTTTGGAGTTGCAGATTTCTAGTCCACCTATGGAGCAGAATCTTTGAGGAATCCAGGGGGAATATAAAAGATTCCTTGAGCCACAGATTCTCAATTTCTCATAATTCAGAAATTTGACAGTCGATTTTTCACTATTCGACACCACAAATCTGATGGTGCAGTCAAATTTTTCATTTGCTCATTTTATTTTCAACCACTTTTCTAAGTGGAATGCAGGTGTCAACGTTTATGTGCGAGCAGCGATTTCCATGTGATTGATGTCGCGAGATCGATGGCACGAATAGCTTCAGTAGTTTCACATCCGCTTCTTCAGATGGCCCCTGGATGTGAGGTATATGCAGTGTGTTCATGTACTTCTTTTGTCGTGCATTGTGCTGCACAGATCCCTATTTGATGTTGATGAGGGATCTTGTTTATTACTTGTTTTCATGGTTCCTGCTTGATGTGACGCGGAATCGTCTATGTGATGTACTTGTTGTCATGATTCGTCATGTTATGTTTTGAGATCCCTTTGTTGTATGTTGATGGGATACTCATATTGTCGTCATGTATGTTTGCATTGAGATCCCTTTTATGCCATGTTGGTGGGATGCTCATCATGCATGAGTTTGTGTCATACTGATAGGAGTCTTTTGACTAAGAGTTCCTGTAGTGGAACTCTCTTGGTGCCACTCCTGCATGAGGACATTTTCCTTGTATGATAGCGGCATCACCTCTATGTACATCATCACTATTGACAACACTTAATGCAGCGACCTACACCATATTGACACCGCGGCTGGAGACGTAGTCCCTCTTGGACGAACTTCGTTATCAACGACTTATGTTTTTATGTTGTTGATGATTGTCATGTTCCTCTTGTTTATAGCATGAAAATGTATTCATTAATGTTCTTTTAAAAATGCAATTTAACACATCACGAAAGTAAAAGGTCTTGGAAGGGTCCTTCGTCGCACCCAGACCTGGATCAAGTGGTATTAGAGCGGTCTTTTCATGGATGTGAATTGCAAGCGTGAACAATGGAACGTGCAGCGACAGAGGATGAAAAAGCGATGTACGAGACCATACTCAAAATATCCCAAAGGGTGGAAATAATGTATGAAACTCTACAAAAAGAGACATAGGAAAAAGAGCAATTGCAGCTTCAGTTGCAAGCCACAGAAGAGGCCCTGGAAGAACTAAAGCACAACAACCAAAGTCTTCGAATAGAGAACATTGAATTGAAGATGCATCTACATGAAGAGAAAGAAGAAAAACATAGTTTGCTACAACATCTGCAAGCAAAGGACGAGGCCTTGGAAAAGTTGCAGCGTGACCATGTGAGGTAAAAAGTAGTTCTCTGAATTCATGTATGTTTCCTGATGATGATTTCACTATTTTTGAAAATCATACCACAGGAATTGGCTCCAAACAATTGAAGCTAATGGGGTATGAAGGAAAAGGCTTGGGCGTTAATGGCCAAGGCATTGTTAACCCCATCAAAGTAGAAGAATTACCCCGTCAGGCAGGACTTGGGTATGTTAGAAAGGAAGTTGGGGAGTGCGTCGAGACAACTAGCGAACCACCAACAACAGATGATGAGAAGCCCTCGTCAGTTCTTTCCAAAGCGACATAGGAGGTAAAAGATGTTGATTTCCTTTCGGTTTCATCTTCACATAGTATGACTTCTGTTGGAGATGTGGAGATCCCAATTACAGGGACAAACATGAGGCTCCTTACCAGAACGAGGCACGAGGAGGAAAAAGAACTTGGTGTTAATGACCAAGGCATAACTCAACCATTAGAAGTTGTGTAGAGACCTCAATTTGCAGGCTTGAGATACACCAAAGGAGAATGCTCGAAGGTGTCAAATGCTTCCGAGACATCGTTGAAATCGTCGAGGAAAGAGAATGATGGGAAAACATCCCCATCATTCCATGACAGTTTGCATTGCAGGGAAATAACTAAGACAAGCTCTCGTCGCCATCCTTACCCCAGAGACGACAAGGAAAGGTATAATCACTTTCGACATTCGAATGTTCATTTCGATTATGATCATGTTGTTAATGATGAACGTAAAACATGGCATCGAAAGACGTACCTTTTGTGGATTACATAACCATATATTTTCTAAGTGCTGGAAAAGAATGGCAACACACAAAAAGATGAGGCGTGAAAGACCCTCTCAACAGCAAGTAAAGAAACATGTTGAGCAGATCTGGAAGAAGAAAACCTATTGCAGTCATTGTGATAGAAGTGGCCATCAAAGAGCCACTTGTTGGAGGCTCCATCCAGAGCGGCGCCTTAAAGTATCGATGCATGAACCAAATGAAACAATTGTTCGACAAGCAAAACCATCACGGGGTGATGACCCGTTCACCTTGATAAGTGAAAAATGGTTTCTAGATATGTTAGCATTTCGTGGTCGTACTTTTGTAAATCATTTGTTGCATTTTAAAATGTAAAAGTGATTATGTGTTTTCCATCACTTGTTCAGCGACAATGATGTTTGGTCTTATTTTGAGTTGCATTTTAAACTTTGAAAGTGATGTCGTGTTTCCATCACTTGTCAAAGCAAATAGTGTTTGGCCTTATCTTTGTAAATCATGTATTGCAGTGATGATGTGTTTTCCATCACTTATTGGAGCAACAATGATATGTTGGCCCTGTTTTCGTAGTTGGGGTATTGCATCCATTTCGATGTAAACTTGACCACCGAGTATGTGTTATAAACTCGCGGCAAGTATGGGATGCTTGGGCCATTAGTTGGTCATGAAAGTCAAGCATGTAATTTGCAAAAACAATGTACTACAGGTTGCAGAGGTGTTGGTTCGTCGCTTAAGGCTCCAAAAAACAAAGGTGAAGGAGATGGAAGCAAGACCTTTCAGGATGCTTGTGATGCAGACAAGGTACATAAAAGTTGCAGATTATTTTTCATGCTTTTGGAGGACCAAAAGCTTCTTAGTGGGGAGGATTGATCTAGGTGGCTCCAGAGACACACAAAGGACAAAGAGGGCTTATGAAAGCTCAAAAATAAAAATGTTTCAAGTATGCTCGAACTAGGTTCATGTTAAAGATCTTGTCGTCGTGATCGCGGTGGTGTGAACGGTTCGTCAATCCGAGTCCGGATGAGGAAGATAGAGGTAGTCAAAGTTGGGTTGACTTTCGTTGATTGGGCAGGCTTAAGAAGGCCACGATTTCGACTTTTCCAGCAGACGGAATCTGGCCAACTCCGGCCAGATTCCAGGGAAAATTGTTGCCTCGTTAAAATGACTCCTTCAGTCCAAAACCAAATTTTCACCATTTTGTTCTACAAAAAAAAAAAAAAAAAAAAAAAACAAAAACAAAAAACAAAACAAAACATACCATATATAATAATATAAAAATTTGGTGGAGGGGTGGGCCACGACCCTCGGCTCCTCCCACAGATCCATCCCAACAATCACCATGTATTAAAAGGCATGGGAGTTGGGCGGGCCCCTCCCACGGAACCACAACCCACACCATGGCCAATTAAAACAATGAAACGGGTGGTGGGTCGGCCTTTGGGGCACGGACCCAACCATGCCCAAACAAAACACGCCAACCACGCTTAATGAAACACATTGGTGAGGTGGGTACGGTGAGCAGGCCCGCCCCAACCAACATTTAAACAAGAAATGCGACGTATAAAAAAAGGAGGCGGGGTTTGACTGCCTGACCTCCTCCCTATTAAATAGATCCTCAACAATTCGCTTAACTTAACCAACGCACCATAATAGTTCCATTGAAAAATCCGCCACCCAGTTGTTATTTAAATGCAGTTTGTTAGTTCGTTTTGGGGGAGGAGGCAGTGCACGCAGCTCGAGGCATCATTTTGCAGGAGGGTCGAATTTTCACTTTGTGAGATTTTGACAAATTTTATATGGTTTCAACACTTCTCAACGCCACGAACGCAATGGCATTGTCCGTTTCTCCATCAGAGTTCTGAATTTTTCGGCCACTTTTCAGTATGGAGGTGGAACCATGACTGTGGTAGAAACTGGTAGCGGAACCATGATCCTTGAAATTTTCCCGAGGAGGTAATTTTTCTCCATGTCGGAATATAGTCAAGTTTACAGTCATTTTTCATGGTTTTCTGCAAGGATCACAATGACGATGTCAGATTCGCCTTTGGAGTTGCAGATTTCTAGTCCACCTATGGAGAAGAATCTTTGAGGAATATAGGGGGAATATAAAACTCTTTTAGCCCCAGATTCTCAATTTCTCATAATTCAAAAATTTGACAGTCAATTTTGCACTATTTGAAGCCACAAATTTGATGGTGCGTTCAGATTTTTCATTTGGTCATTTTATTTTCCAACCACTTTTCTAAGTGGAATGCAGGTGTCGGGGTTTATGTGCGAGTAGCCATTTCCATGCGATTGATGTCGGGAGATCGATGGCACAAACAACTTCAGCAGTTTGACATCCACTTCTTCATATGGCCCTTGGATGTGAGGTATATGCAGCGTGATCATGTGCTTCTTTTGCCATGCATTGTGTTGCACAAATCCCTGTTTGATGTTGATGAGGGATCTTATTTATTACTTGTTTTCATGATTTCTGCTTGATGTGACGCATAATTGTCTATGTGATGTACTTGTTGTCATGATTCGTCATGTTATGTTTTGAGATCCCTTTGTTGCATGTTGATGGGATGCTCGTATTGTCTTCATGTATGTTTGCATTGAGATCCCTTTTATGCCATGTTGGCGGGATGCTCATCATGCATGAGTTTGTGTCACACTGATAGGAGTCTTTTGACTAAAAGTTCCTGTACTGGAACATCTCTTGGTGCCACTCCTGCGTGAAGGCATTTTCCTTGTATGATAGCGACATCACCTCTATGCACATTATCACTATTGACAACACTTAATGCAGTGGCCTACACTATATTGACATCGGGGCCCAGAGACGTAGTCCCTCCTGGACGAACTCCGTTATCAACGACTTATGTTTTTATGTCGTTGATGATTGTCATGTTCCTCTTCTTTATAGCATGCAAATGTATTCATTAATGTTCTTTTAAAAATGCAATTTAACACATCACGAAAGTAAAAGGTCTTGGAAGGGTCCTTCGTCGCACTTGGACTTGGATCAATGATAGGAGAGATTTTTGTTGGTGTTCAGAAAAGAAACCAGGGACGATTGGATCCATCAATAATTCTATTTCTTTCTCAATTTCCATTAATTCCTGTTTGATTTTGGTTTTCTGATTGTCAATCCAAAATTTGACTTCATATTTCAACATTTTTGAGCTTAAACTGAACTTGAGACACCCGATTATCGATAGCCACAGGGATTGGAGAATACCAAGAGGCATTGACCAGACCTTGAAACTCAGTATCACTCAACCATGCAAAATTGTTGTTCCTAATCAAAATGCCATTCCAGTGCAATTGATGCATGGTTAGAGATGCCAGTGTGGACAGTCCAGGACAATGGCTGAATCATCTTATGATACCAAATTGAATCCACCAAGAAACAGTCCAGCCACATGGAAATGCCCTCGTTCCCAATCCAACCATTATGCCATGTAGGGAAAAAAGAGAAAGGTACAACATCGATGAGCATTTTCCTCTGCAAGAGCTTAGCAATATAGTTTTCCAAAGGGTCTGATGCAGCCTTTTGTCCCCAAATCTCCCCTGAATTCAAGGTGAAGTTTAAATCTCCAGCAAGCAGAATCCGCTGAACATGAAGAATTCCAAATAATTCAAGCTTTTCCCAAAAAGGTTTTATGTTGTTGTAAGGAGCATATATGTTCATGATACGAATTCTTTGACTCGACCCCAATCCATATCCAGTCAAAATAATCCCTACACATGTTTGATAGGCCTGAAAAGAAAAGGCTGATGGATTCTAGATAGATGTGAGTCCCCCTGAATTTCCATTTGAACTGGTGGCACATGCACACCAGGTTGGACATATTTTGAGTAATATTTCTAACGCTTTCTCTTTAGATGCCATGGTTTCTTACAGCAATATGATTGAAGGGTTTTTTTATTTGATGAACTGGTTGAGGGATCTGATTGTTTGGGTAGATCCCAACCCCCTGCCGTTAAGGGACATGATCTTCATGAGATGGTGGATTGTACAAGAATCGATGCTCTATGGTCCCAGTCAAATGTTGTCCCAAGAGATTCATTTGAAATATTAGAAGGTCGAGGGTCAAAGGACGGGTGCAATGTCTCCTCCACCACTTCAAAAAAAAAGAGTATTAAAGTCTCCTTCACTCAAACCATACACAGTAATCTTCTTGTATTTGGAGACTTTTTTCCTACTGTTGATTGGTTGTGCTTTGTCCTTTCCTTTGTCCTCAACCATGTCCTCATTTTGAAATAGGTTTTTTTCTTATGGATAAAGGATCTAGCCCCAAACTTGGGTTGCCAACCAAAGCCAATAAATCTTTGTCCACCGAGCTAGGAGATATATTGGAATCTTGGATATTCCTATTGCATATTGGGGAACACAGGGAGAGTCTATTGGATTTGATTGCTTCATTTTTGGTACTAGAGCCCTTCCTCTTGGTTGGGGTCTAGTGCAGTGGCGGAGAGGGTTTCTTGTTGGCCCCATTGATTATATTCTTATTTTTTTATTCGGAATGTGCTTCAAGGGCCACCCTATTTTTATTGATAGGCGAGATCGTATCGAGTGGGTTACTTCAGTTGTCGTCTCCGACCTTGGTTGTGTATTTTTCCCTTGTAACTCTATATGTTTCTCTCCAGGAGGGAATCTATGAACTAGACTCGGTTTTTCCCATGCCTCTCTAGATGCCCCATGGCAGAAGGGACAATTCACCAATAAGTGTTCGGTTTTGTGACATCCCAAACCCCTGAAGGGGACTCCCCAATAATCAATTTGTTACCGGATGGAGAAGGTCGTCCAATAGATGTCAATGGCAGTGGGCAAACCACCAGATAGGTCCACCTCCACCAGAAACCAAGCTGCCTTTTTTTCAAGAAGCCCCATACGTCCTTCATCCATATAATAAAGTTTTCCAATTTTGCTAGCAATTTCGTGAATCACTCCCTTTGTCCACAGTTCAATGGGGAAGCCCAACAGCTTAGCCCATATGATTTTTCATTTAGGTTTCTTCGTCACTAGATCAAAGCCCACTTTCCAATTTTGTAAAACCATGAAGCCTCTCCCCTTGACCCAAGGGAAGGCCACAATTTTAGTAGCATCGTCTTCTTGCAAAAAAGGAACCAGAACCAACCATTTATCATCTCACTGACTTTAGGCCTGTAGCCAAGAAGAGAGGACCAACTTTGTTGGATCCATTCTTTCATTTGCACCCCATTTATCTTGATAAACTCCCATCGGCCCACCAACAATTTCTTTCGCAATCTGACCACATTTTCCCAGTATAAGTCGACTCCTAGGATCATATTTTGTATCTCCTCCTCCGCCCTGATTGGTTTCTTTCCTTTATCTCTATACCCGATGTTCTTCTTTTGTTGATTTTGCCTGGGCGGATCGGTCTCAGTCAGTTTGAATTCAGGGAGAGATGAAGCTTTGTCCATACCCTCATGATGTTTGGATACGTGATTTTTTGTTTCCCTCTTTGTTCTCAAATTTTTATTCCGAGTGAATCCGTCTCTGTCAATTACAGCGCACATCGAGAGGTATTTTCCCCAGCAATCATTACCCAAATTCTGCTCTGCTTCCATAGTCACTTCGATTAATTTATCCATATCGAGGTCGAATTCCGCTAGAGGTGATTGACTTTCCATTATGCAGTGTAGCACAAAGCTCCAGATTTGTAAATAAATCCGATAGTGAAGACCAAGGCAACGTGCGACTTTACCCTTCCACACTCGTAGTTGTTCTCCTCTGCCCCCGCGAATCTCTGCGGTCTCAAATTTATACTGCGCACACTCTGAGATGGAGGGAAACTTCCCCAGATTTACAGTGGATTATTAGGTTGCTTCTTTCCTATGGCTTCTTCAATTATATCCAGATGTCCCAGTGTGATCAAAATGACAGAGGTGAAAAATTGCAGTGGATTTTAAGCTTAACAGGGCTTTGTCGTTGTTTGTGGAGGGAGATTTCCTCCCCGATATGAATGGAACCAACTAGCAACCATCAAACAAAGTCACACAGGGCCGACGAAATGGTCAACCAAAAGGCTTTGACAGAGTGAGAAAAAATTAAACCATTTCGTTGTTGAAGAGGTGAGTAGGTCCCACTCGTGACAGCGTGGAAAGGAGGAGACGTTGGATAGGCCCAGTCCAATTAACCATAAATGTCCAGCCTGGAAGCTGAAACCAAATCTGGTTGGTAGGTTGGATTCGAGTTTGTACCACAAATCAGCCAGTCAGATCTTCTGGACGTTCCAGAATAAATGTTTTTCTGAAAAGCAGTTTTCTATGATGAGATTTTTTGGAAGTTTTTTATGTGGGTTTTTCCGGTCAAAATCCGCCAGAAATTTATTCTAATCTCAAGTTTGATAGCTAGTTTCTGCACAATCAAAGCGTACCAAGGGTTTTTTCAGTGTGCTGAATCCAAATATGCAGTTAAAAAACCATTTTAACTGCAATAAATCAAGATTTTACTTCAATTTCTTTGCAGGATTCCCTCACCAAAATTTCCAAAAAATCGCATTATAGACAACTCCCCTGAAAACGCCTCGAAGCAGCGCGGCTATTCCCGCTTTGGATCTCCATCAATCATTTCAAGCAGCACTGATGGAACCCAATTGACGGAGGATTGTATTACCTAACCATGACTTCTTTAAAGCAGATTTTCAAATGCATCAACTACCACCAACCCTCTTTATAACAATCTTGTTAAATTTGGACAACTAGGTCCAAACTCCATGTTCTGATGCTCAGAATAAGAGGCTAATATTTTTGTTGGATTCCTCTTTCTGAGAGCTGTAAAATCCATATAAAAATAGTCTTAATCCGATGAGCAGAACTTATATTTTGAATTTATTATTCTTAATAAATTATATGTGCAAGGTCAGGGAGTTTTGTCATGTAGGCTCACATGCCCAACAGATGTGTCACACACCCTCATTGATGGATATAAATACAGGAAAAGTTGGAGAGAATTTCAACACAAATCAACTCACATCTTCCTCTCTCATCCTAAAGAGTACGAGCTACCTGGA
>APFE030349918.1:0-23525 GCA_000404065.3 Pinus taeda | reverse complement strand
CACCATGACTAGAAGAAGGGTTTGTAAATGAGAATGACACTAATTGTGATGAGCTGACTCAAAACTTATAAGACTATGATTAGAAACAAGGCAACTTACCAAAGCTTAGAGACAAAGATTTTAGTGTGATAACACCATGGTTGGACGCGCACTTTGAGAATGACTTCCTTATGGTATGTATCATTCACCTGCTCTTTTATGGCCTTGGCATATTGCATCCTTGTAAGCTGCTGAGTAAGGACTACTATCTGCACAATCCCTCTGATGTTGTCATATTGTTGTTGGAGTTTGCATGCCTCTGTCTCCAGCGACTAGATGTTGGGGTCCTCCTACAACGTTGTGAAGACCTTAAGCGCCTCCTCCAACATGTTGGTATAG
Organism: Pinus taeda; assembly: GCA_000404065.3. Classification (NCBI taxonomy): domain Eukaryota; kingdom Viridiplantae; phylum Streptophyta; class Pinopsida; order Pinales; family Pinaceae; genus Pinus; species Pinus taeda. Next base: position 23,147 of record APFE030349918.1, on the reverse strand, counting down.
TCACGCACTTCACTTCCAATCTCTTCCATCCCTACTACAATAGTGCTAGCGCGTTGCTCTCTAACCTTCGGGGGAGTGGAAGGTTGTGCCTTCAACCGTAGCTTGGCAATCTGGAGATTCAGCTCCAGCTGCACCTTTGTTTTCTCTTCTCTGGCATCGCAGACTCCACTTGCTATACTGTGAATCCACACTTCTACTGGTAGATCTACTCCAATAGCCAGCTCTAGGACAAATCAACAAGCTTCATCTACCATCCACAAAAATTATTGGTTCTGCGACACCAACTTGTTGCGCTGCAAGCTAAGTTGTTCTATATTAATCTTCTACTCGCTTAGAACCTGGATCGCGTGGCTCTCCCTGGCACACAACTCTGCTGTTATTCCATCCTGCAGCTGATAGATCATTTCTCAGGGAAGGGCATCTAACTTAAGGCCAAGGCCTTTCATCATGCTAAATGTCATTCGTTCCATCGCATCTACTAATACCAACACTCCATCTGGAAACACTATTGTGTCGGCCATGCACACGTGCAACATCTATTCTGCTGTTGAAGTGCCCGCTGCGACATGGATAGATAGGATACCTTCCTAAGGGGGACGCACCTTTAACTCCTACAGCTATGTCCTGAGGGCCCCCAACACACTCTGCTGCTCCGCGATAAAGTCTTGGAGCACTTCACTAGTGACATCGTGAACCCTTTCTCCAATGTCATGGAGGTCACCTTCAGCTAAGGTGATCGGGTCGATGGCCATCTTTGAGGCCTTGACCTTTTTTCTTGGGCTCGATCTTTCTGCAATGCGCAATCGTCTCATTTGGGTTGAGGTGGTTCCTAGGTCCGTGCTTCTTCTACAAGGTCTGTGTTCTCTACCTCCTGTCCTGCAAACACTGATTGGCCCTCCTCTCCCTGCACTGTTGTGGCCTTTGCTATTTGCATTGCTACTGCTGCTACTTTGGCTACCTTCTTCTACTCCGTGGTTGCCTATGCCACTTCACGGGCTACCTTGACCTTGGCTGTGGCCTTTTCATTACACCTTTTCTCAGCCAGTTGGGTGACATGCAACTTGGCATCATCCTTCCTTTTTTGCACTATTGTCTTCTCCAACTCCGCCAAATCTAGGGCATGCCACTCAAGAGGCCATGTATCTAACACCATAGAGATCGCATCGTTAGTGGCTATGAATGGGAGCTTTTTCCACTGTTGCACTAGATCTTTTCGCACTCTGATGTAGATATTTTGCATGTCCGCCTTGAAGTCTGCAAAACTCCGCAGACTATTGGGCACTATGGGAGACATGCACAACGTCCTATTAATCCACATTCGGATGCTTGCCTCCATGAGCACCTAGAAAATCTTGGTATCACGAATCTGTTTCATGTCTTTAGTGGCCCAGAGAGAAGCATACTTCATGGCCTCTGGTAAGTCTCGGTCAATGCTTAGGAATTGACTATCCTCCAGTGGTTCTCCTACTACCAGCAAGATGGATAAGAGCAACCGCACACAGTGGAACGTCTTACCCTGTTCCTAGGCCTCCTAGCATTTGAGAAAAAAAATGTTCACAGAGGAACTCAACCCAGTTGAACTGGACCCCTTCCACACATTGTTCGGCCAATGCAACTACTGGTGCTTATACTTCATCACTGTGGCATTTTCTCATTACTTTACCAGCTAGGAGTTGGGTGGCTATGCGCACCCCTTTATCCTTGATACTGGTGATAGCGTAAACCCTCTTTTTCTTCTCGAGCTTATATTTTTTCTTCATGGCCTCTGTGAGAGCCAAGTTGCTGCTTTTCCCTGTTATTGTCACAGGGTCCTTTCCCTTACAGGGAAGCCGAGAAATTCGGTGGATGAGATCTGCCATGATGGGAATAGGCTCCTCCAACAATAAGTACCCATCATGGAACAGGAAAAGTAGCTGCCTGATGATGAAAATGGTGATGGGTGCACAGTGGAAATGTGGTATCCATATCAGATGAAGCAACCTAGCCTTTTCCACACTGCGTAGCCATTTTTGCAACTCTAACGTTATCATCGGCCCCTCTGTATTCTGTTTCATTAGGTTCGTCATTTCTAAGTGCAGGAACTTCTCACTGTCCACGAGATCCCAGTCTTCAAATTTCAGGGTGGGCACGCATCCTAGAAACAGACCCTCAAAGGTAATTCCATCAGGGAGGAGCGGGGCTGGAGTGCTCTCTTTGTTGGATCTAGATCTTTTGGTACTTTGGGTTTCCGTTTTCGTGGAGGGACATAATCGGGCAATTTTAATGCAGAGCACAATGGTTGGATGTCTTCCTCCATGTCTTCTTCTTCCTTTGTGGTAGCAATCAAGGCCTGCAAGTCTTCTTCCTCTTCATTTGTTTCAATGGTAACTGCCCTTCCTTTTTCTTCCATTGATAACTTACTGTGTCACAGATTACTCAGAGACATATGTACTGGTCCCATTGCCTACTTATCTTTCTTTGGTCTCAGCATCTGAGGTGATTTAGGTATTTCTGTCATGACCCCAGTGCCTTTGGGAACATCCTGTACCATGGGAGTCTACGTGGCCTCGCTAGTGGTTTCTTCGTCAATTCCCAACCCATCCTTAGTGGTCGTCATCATTTCGACACAGTATTTTGTCTCTCGCGAACTCAGGGGATCTATTATCGCTTGGCTCTCAACACTCTGTGCTCTGCTCAACCGCTCAATGCTCAAATGACCATGTGTTGTCTGCTGGCTATCCCTTTGAGTTTTATAGCACCTCTTGAATTCAAATTTGACCATTCCCCCCAATTCCAAACCATCAATGCTTTCTTGGCGGCAGATTTTCCGAAATCTTGCCCTTAACTCTTATCTTAAATGCTCGCCACTCACTCCATTTGGCCTCAAATCAGACATCCCGTCATAAACAGTGACACCAACAGTCACTTCCCAGCCCACCCATGTGACAACGCATCACTCCATGCACAGGCACGAACCTTGTGACAGGTTATTCCTGTGCGCACCTGTCAGAGTGTGCATCTTCGAGGGAGAATAGTTTATAGTCCCGCGCTCCCTTTCAGTTGCCTAGAGTGCTAAGACTATTCTTGCTACGGCTAGTCAGGTGGTCATACCATTTGTGTGAGGCTCCATCTCACCCTCTAGTATATTCCATGGAAAATCCTCATTTTTCATCATGGTGATCGGTGTCGCACGCTCTACTGTTTGTCGTTCGGTCCCTTGGTTATTGTGTTTGGTGATATACGGTCCTAGCCATGGCAGTGGACTAATTAATTCTCGGCGATAGTCTTCTAATTCATTAGTATGATCACCTGCACCTTGCCTTGCCATCTATAGTTTATCGATGGGACATGCTCCCTTGATCCCGTTTTGCAACCTCTTGACCTCTGCGTCTGTCAAAATGCTTTTCTTCCTTAGTCGTACCCAGTCCTTTTCATGTTTACGAAGTCTAAGGTTCCCTTGCCAAATTGCTTCCTGAAGTCTTATGTGTTCTACTTCGCATAGCTGTGTGATTTCCTCATCCTGGGCTTCGCACATTGTCACACCTATGGGTGCTATTTTGTGTGGATCCATCTTTGCATGCTCCTTAGAGATTACGGTCCTTACTTCAGTTCGCCTCCTTTGAATTGTTCTCACAGTTAGGGTTTTGCATATGGTCCCATAGGCCCATCAAACCATTGGTACACACAGGTCCCAGTCAGTGTGTCTCACCTGGTGAACCATGTTTAGCACTTTGCACACCCTATCGAATGCTTCTCCGTGGATAATCCTTGGTGTGATTCACCTTTCCTGCTACTGTGTTTTTTTTTTATTCTCTATTTTGGCAGTGGTGTGTGTTTGTGCAGGTTGCATGTCACATGTCTGTATCCATCAGGAAAGGTGGGTGCGCAAGTTGCTTTGCCCCTTGTAATTGTCTCTCATCCTTAGCTAGGGTTTTCCAATTCGTAAGTGCATCATCCTCTTGCATCCATGCCAGTCCTCAAAACTTCCTTGATGTGTACCCCACCACCTTGTAGGCATCGCGCACAGTGCCCATTTCAGGGCATCGAACCACTGTTGTTCTGGAACTGTGCTTTCAAATTTGTCCAGGAATTCATCCACCACTGTCAACATGTCATACCTAGGCAGATCCCTTACCTCTATTATCATACAGTGTAGTGATCTAACCGTCATGTTGCAATTAAGCATGGTTATCTTGTGTAACTGGTTCTACCATCATTTTCTTTCCTCATGCAAATTAGAAGTGTAGGAGCTTTCGCACTCCCGCGAAATCCTACCATCTACTGTTGGATTCACCCAATCCTATTCTCGCATGGTTATCTTATAGATACAATTGATATCATCATCACTATCATCATCGCGCACCGGTTCAGTGTATTGTGCTCCTTCGGCCGGATCTAGCGGTACTACTACACATAGTGACTTTTTCTCAAAAATCATTTTGCGCTTCTTCATATTTATCACTCCATTCATATCGGTGGCCCAGTTTATTCCTAGTAATGGGGGATAGGTATTGTTGTCATTGACAATTTTTATCACTTCAAAACCTGCCAACGTGCTTGCACCTTCAATATCCACTGTTACCCCTTGCAATCTCCCCATGGGGAGGATCTTCTGCTGGTTTTCCATTCGCAATTGAATAGGAGACCATTTTAGTGTGGGTCTGCCCATGTGTTCCCATGTTTGTTTTGGTAGTACATTTGCATCCGATCCGAGATCTAGGATTACCTGATCCATTTCATACTCGTCAATTTGCACAGTCAACCTCATTTCCCTTCCTGTGCGAAATGCATGCTTTCCAAGTTTCTGGACCACGCGCAGTTCTCCTGATCCCGTGCACCTAGTGATAAGTTCCTATAGTCCTTTTACTGCCTTGCTTCCACGCAATAGTTTCATGCATGTCTCTAGAAAGGTAGTGAGCATTAAAGGACCCATCCCGGGTTCTAGTTGATCCTTACTACCTGAAGTGGAGGCCTCCGTGAAGCTCTTCTCAGCTTCCATGAATGTTTTGTTCACGCGCTCCAAATCAAATTTAGGTTCCTTTGTAGGAGCCTTGCAATCCCATGTACTTTCTTCTAGCTGCTTCCCTTTATCATCTCTAGTGGTGATATCGCTTTTGAGCACTATGTTTACATTCGGGTCTTCTTCGGGCAGCTCAAACCTTATTATTTTCAAATTCTGAGTCGGAGGAGGATGGATTACCCCTTTTTCATGTAGCCTCGCTATTAATGTAGGACAGTCTTCTTCCTCATGATCAAACTGGGTACAGTACAAACATGATGTCCTCATCGGATTTGTACAATCACAGGCATAGTGTCCTGGCCCTCCATAATTGTAACAAATTAGTTGTTTGCAACCCCTTCCTGGTCCCATTCCTCCTCGACCTTGTCTGTGCCCCTGACATCCAGCACGTGCCATTCCTGCATTTGGGTCAAGGGCTTGCATTTTGGTCTATACCCTGTAGGCAGGAGTTCGATCAATCATTATTTCATAGATCCTACAGGTGCATTCATCATGGCCTACCGACCTGCAGCAATTACAAAACAGTTGATGGGACATTTGCATATACTTCTGCAATAGATGACAATTATTCGTAGTGTGTTTTCCTCCTATCTGAAGGATCGTACACCATAGTATAGGTGCCGTGCTTGGTAATTCTTGTGCCTCGGGATTTAACAGCATTGGTCCTCCTCCCCCCAAGTAATTTGCGAAAACTAGACAATGGTCCTTGTCATGCCCCTGGCCTTTACATTTTATGCATCATACCTCCTCAGGCACCTCTAGTCGAGGTGCCCTATCTTGTTACAAACTCTGCATTTCTAGACATAGATTTTGCAGTTGCGCATGGATTTTTTGGACTCCCAGACCAAGATCTTGTACACGGGTCTCATGCAATCTCATTTCCATCTCCAAGGCTTTGGCCTGGGTGGAAAGCTTTTGTTGTGACAATGTCGTCCTTAAATGCAGTGTTGATGATGCTACAAACTAGGCACAGTGTTGTCCATCCTTCAAAGTCATGTTGGCTTCATGAATCATACTCTTTAGCCTCTGACCTAGATCCCAAGGGGTCTCACCCAGGAGCATCATGATCTCTTTAAATTCGATAATTGACTGCGTCTCTGACTTTGGCCTGTTAAATTCCCTATTCAACGCAACCTGGAATTTTGCAATTCTTGTGTTTGGATGGTCATTAGAATGCTTAATGTACCATGTTAATGCGCGATCCTGAAATGTGCTTACCAGTGTAGCCTTCTTTATATTGTCATCCACGACTCCTTGTGCTTCCCATACCACCCTTACCATGAACTAGAATTGGCCCGGATACTCATTCCCTACTCCTCTCAATACTGGCAGTTTGATCACACTCGCCATACTGAACTATGGTGGTGGCGGAGGTGGGGTGGGTGGAAATGGAGGTGAAGAGGGTGAGATGGGTGGTGATGTAGGTGGAGGTGGTAAGTGAAGAAATTCGCTGCCGTATCGGACTAACCGCGCTTCTCGGAGAAACTTTCATGAGCTCTTCCTCGCTTTCCCGTGAGGGTGAAATTAAGGGACTAGTTTCTAACTCTTCACTACTTCCATTTCTATAGATCTTCCCACTTCGCATAGTCCCAAACATTAATTTATTCGCATAACCTGCTTTTCACACAATAGCATCTTAATCCAGGTATTCAAAGATTTAATATAATTACCTTACAGTCCTTTGAGGAAATGTCGTTCCACCTCGCTGTAGCTGACAGTCGTACCTACCACAAACTTAGAGATAAATCCTCCTAGAATCTGATCGAGCCAATGGTCCACAGGTCACGTAATATTATCTCCTGACGTTTCTAGTCTACGCACTAATTCCGGAATCCACACGATTGGCTTGTCTAGCCTACACCTTCCCTGACTGTCTACTAGCTTAGTGATCCACTCATATAGCTCAGAAGGAAAGGATGCAAAGAAAATTTTTTGGGTTTCCGTATATAAGTAGTGCTCAAACCACTGTTCCTTAGATACTCACGGATTCCTATTTTCCTGCGTCGCGAACTCATGAATCTTCTTATCCAACCACCCTTCAATTTATTTCTTGGTTGGATTCCACTGACACAACATCGGACATCCCTTATGTAGATCCCAGTCCCAACAGTGGAACCATTTGTCGGCTTGTTGGGGCCTGACCCAGGTTCAAAGGTGGTTTACCCAAAAAAATCCTGGTACTATTGGCCCTTTCGGCAATAGTCCACGGAGTGTAGACTGAGGTCTCACCTGAAGTAGTATGGGAGGGTGCTAGAACTAGGTTTCCACACCCTAGAGATGTATGATGATTTTTGGTGTCCGCGGTTTGACCCTGTGCACATGTCACTACGCACACCTATCAGTACCTTGCAACCTATGCTATTGCCTTCGTGCAGCCCTACTTGGGGCTCGATAAGTGTTAGTACCCAATCCCTTACTATTAAACCGATATTAGTTGATCACTTAGCTTATATGTATGCGTTTAGTTATACTTAACAATGTTCACCATTCATACCAGTGTGCGCGACAAATAAAATAGTATAATTGCAAAAGATATCAACCATATAATAATTCAAAACAGGTACACAAGATTTGGAATCAAACTTCTCTTTATTATTCTTATTCCTTAGTTATAGACCTGACTTCACCCTGTGCACTCAGCTGCGGGGATCCACGGACTTAGCTGCAAACTCTACTAGGCCTTTGCACATTTTGTTGTAGAGCCTCCTCCTACTACTACGACCCAAAGCACTTAGACCTTTTCTCTATTCTCGCTATCTTCTAGACTCCATTCGTTCCTCTACGTATCTCTAGTTATCTTTACAACATAGAGCCTTGGTCTATTTATACAATCCCATGGTCCGTGGACCATGGGTAGGCCAACACTACATTCACAACTTAGGGCGACCAACCCTATGACTCTAACATACAATCTGCGCTCTGCACCCATAATTCACGGAGTCTTTACAACAATAGTACTCAAAACTTGGGCTTTGAGCCCCAAAACATTCTATGGGGGGATTCCATGCCCAAAAAAATTAAATGGACTTGAGATGTCAGATGGATTGACTTAGTTGGGAACTATGATTATATATGTTGTGCATGAATAAAGGAGGTTCTCTTAACTTTGACCTTAATATCTAGTATTTATGTTGTGATCATGTTTGACTTATGCTAATGATTAGATGCATACATGTATGTACGTAGTTTGTTATCCGACAAGGTCATCATGGATCATGAATCGTTTATGCTAATGTTTATTTATATGTATGTAGGTGTCTATGTATCTATGTCACTATCTGACAGGGTCATCAAGAATCATTTTGGTGGAGGAATGATTCTTTCTGCAGGCAAATGAAATGAAGAGGTTCTTGGTATTATGATGAATCAATTAGGAAGAGTAGTCATGACAAATATATGAGGTCAGTATCATGTGGCTATCAGTTGATATTATGTGATTATATTATGTCTATGTTATGGATAGGTTATACCAAGGTTTATATCAGCTAAATGAAAGTAGTGTGGTCTGCGACATGCTAAGATAACCATGAATAAGACATTGGAAGCATAGTTTCTTGGTAAGGATAGTGTGGTTTCGGATGTGTGGTATTATTGTTGTGCATATGTTGTATATGTTGTACATGTTGTGCTATGTACATATGGTGTGGTGTGCATGATTTTACAAGTGGTGTTGTGTACATGTTGTACAAGTGGCACTATGTGAAGGTGGTGCTATGTACATGTCATGTATGTGGTGTTGTGTACATGTGGTGTCATGTACATGTTGTGCATGTGGTACTACGCATGTACATGTTGTGCATGTGGTACTATGTATATGTGCTATTGTACCTGTTTTACAAGTGTAGTGTACATGTGGCGTTGTGTACATGTTGTGTAGATAGTGCCATGTACATGTGATGTTGTGCAGGTGGTGTGGTGTACAAGTGGTACTGTGTACATCTTGTATTTATGGTATTGGTGCACATGTGGTATTGTGTGCATGTCATACATGCTGTGTTGAGGGAATGTGGTACTAGTTATGTGTATTTTGTAGGCACATGTATTGTGTGGTGTTGTACATCGGGTATATATGTATTATGATGTGATGTACGCCAGGTGTAGGTGTATGTATTATGTTATTCATTGGATGAAGGTGTATCTATTGTATTGTATACACTGGGTGTAGGTGTATGTGTTGTATGTCAAGTGTAGGTGCATGTATTGCATGGATTTGTATGTCATGTGTGGTCGTATGTGTCTGATGCACATTATGTATATGTGCAACATGTTAAGGAGAAGGAACTGGTGTTTCTTGTGTGTGGCAATCGATCTGGTGTGTGCACAAAATAAGAACAAAGGCAGAAGTAAGGATCGATGAAGGATAAGTATCAATATTTTATTTCAGCTTTATTATACATGTGGTTTATGATTATGGTTTATGATGATTACGAGTGATCTATGATTCTAGTATATCATGATTATATGTGATCTATGATACTAGTTTATGATGGTCACATCTGATTTATGACTTTGATCTATGATGGTTATGTTTTGAGCTAACCTGATGAGATGTTTTTATACATTTTGATTTGGTCAAATATGCTAGTTTGACTTGTTGTGATAGGAAGCGAACATGATTGCAATTGTACCTTATTGATAAGCTAACAATGCGGTTTCATGTGAATTCATTTCAATTTATTTTAAATCTAATGGAAGTTATATGTTTGGTACAGGATGTACGGAAATGCCCAGTTGGGTGGTTGAAATCGACTGCAAGAATTTGAAACAACAAAAGGAATTGGAAAATGCAGCAATATGCTAGTAAAGAATTCAGGAACAGGCCCATTATGTGACATCGGTACCCAATATTGTCCATTGATTTCCATGAGCATGCTATGATTGGTATGATTACCTCGAGGCAGGGATATGCCTTAGTTTTTGTATCTTCCGATGCGAGAAAGACTTTATAAGGGATGGATTTCCTGAGATGGGAGTACCAGTGAAACTTGGAAGGTGAGTGACAGCACGAAAGGGGTTGACCGAATTTCCTGGGGGACTGTGTAGTAGATAAGGGAAGACCGGGGATAGATTATTTTTGGTCATTAGCATTGCTAGATGGAATCAGATGCACATTGGGAGTGCATCATGGAATAATGAGTCGATAATTGTTCATTGACAAGACAAGAGGTGCAAGATTATAGCATTAGATATTGGATGTAGTTTGACTCTAGAGGTGGATTCTGGAGTTGTTGGAAAGGAGGTGAGTCCTAGTATTACTTGAGGGTGGAGGTGTGAGGCTTTGGATTCCCTTGTTGCGAATTCAGGCATCGTATCTTTTTAGTTTTTTGTTGAGAAAATGTCTATATGCATTTATTATTATAAATACTATATCGAGCTAGATTTATAAAACTCCATAGACAATGTGGTTATTTGCTGGTTGAAGCAAATGTGTATGTGTATATGTGGTTATTGTAAATACCATAATGTGTTGTGTTATAAATCTCTAGTAAATGGTATGTTTGTCATGTTTTAGCAGATGGTCATTGTAAATACTACAACAAGTTGTGTTATAAAGCTCCATGGGTGGTATGTTTTGTTTTCAATGGTCTTGTTGGTTATAGGTTTCATTGAACACTAAGGACAATGTTCCCCCAAGGGGAGGGTTCTGTAACAACCCTAGTGAAAATTCCACGTAAATATTTAAATATATATATATATATATATATATATATAGAGCCACGGTGATGGGACACATATTCTAAGATGAATGGTGGGGAAAACATCCTAGTGGGTGTTCATTTGGTTGTTTATGGCTAAGGGAATTGACAAAGGAAATGGTTCAGTTTTTGGAAAGGTATGAGGCATTAATTGGAATTTATTTATGAAAATAATGGAAATTAGGATAAAAAGGAGGTGAAAGGTCATAGGTTGCATGTGAGAAGGAAAATGAAGAAAATAGAGGCCTCATACATAAAAAGGATTCTTAGGATTAGTTGGTAGGATTTTGATAGGTTTTGTTGGAGCTCTCTTCTATTCTCTCTCTCTCTCTCTCTCATATTCTTGGAAACTTAGAGTTTTCTTGGAGCACTCTTGGTGGGTGTGGCATACTTGTATTTTTGGAGTAAGAAGGCAAAGGAAGAGCAAGAAAGTGCAAGAGGGAATCAGTATCAACAACTACGGTGGGTTTTACTTGCAGGGATCGAGTTGCATGTATGTTTTCCTCACTAGTTTTGGCACGCATGGAACATGCATGTGGTTTCTTGGTCATGATATGTCACTAACATGGAGGATTTCCTAGATTAATAGTGTATTTTCCTAGCCTTTCCATTTTCTTGATAGCCATGGTGTTGTGGGTTTATTTGCTTTGTTTCTAGTTTCTTCTCATGTTTCATTAGCTTTGGTTGACTTATTAGTTCCTGGAAGCCTTGGTTGAACAAAAGATTTGGAGCCCTGTAACGACTTGGGTTGTGTTATTAGTCCTGTAGCCTTGGTTGGACAAATTCTTTGGAGCCCTGTAATAGCTTGGGTTCAGTTACTAGTCTCATAGCCTTGGTTTGAAAAATTCTTTGGAGACCTTGGTGGGTTGAGTTACTACTCACATAGCCTTGGATGGACAAACACTATGGAGCCTGACAAAAGTTGTGGGTTGAGTTACTAGTCCTAGGAGCAAACACTCTGGTGCCCTGGATGGCTAGGATAGAGACCAATCGAATGATGGTTTTGGTGATGTTTGACCATGAGGTGGAATTACTATTTGATGGGTTGAGGTGGATGACTTATGGAAGCCCTAGATCAGTTTTAATTGATGTGTTCTATGAGAGCCCACATTCATGCTTGGAATATGGCATAGTAGTGAATGGATGAAGAGATATTTGGCTCAGCCATTCTACGATCGGGTGGAACATGGAACTCCCATATCAAGTTTGGATTTTGCATCATTATTGAAAGATTATTTCCCTTGTATTTCTATGAGCATTTTTATGGATTATATGTGGTCTATATGACTGTACTTTCATGAGTATTTTTGCTGCTATTATGTTGATTATGTATGTGTTTTATGGCAATAATCATGTGTGGCTCTCATCATGTTCTTACTTTTAATTGAATGGTCAATGTATCTATGACCTAATGGATGGAAACACAGTTGATGTGTTGAGGCGTCAATGGTTCTTAGTGATTCTCAGCTAAGTATGAGATCCCTATGCTCAGAACTGTGGATTACACCTATAGATTACACATTTGTAATATGTTTGACAAAATGCCTTTCATGGCTAGTCGGGATCCATTCAAGTTCTTGAACAAGTATATTCTTTAGTATTTTCATGTCCATGTTACTTTACTGATTTAAAGAGATGGGTCAATTCTAGGCAGTGACCTGGGCTCTAACCCTGAAAAGTGGCTTAAATCCTAGAGTCACTGACACGACACTAGAAATTCTGGCCCACAATCACTGGCAGGTAGACTTATGATAGCGATGTTAGGTTATCAATATCTCCCTTTCCCATAGAATGAGAGCGACTATAGCCCAAGTGACCTAAAATAGTAGTGGGGCTGAGAGACAGGTTATATAACTAGCAGATTCATTCTCTGAAGGTTATGTTGATGATGTTGGATATCCGTATGGTGTGTTTCCATCAGTTCCACTTCCTGAATGTGACTTATGAGGTTGAATCATATCATAGTGGCCTCTTGTCACATGTTTACCCCAGTTGGCTGGTTTCTTGGGTAGATGTGGGAGGAGGGTGTTACACATCCAATGCACCTACTTCACTAACTACTTGGTAGGAACGTTCAAAGAAGGAGTCTCGAAGTAGTACATGGAGAAACCCTTATATTTTGGGTCGACATGGCACACATAATTACTTTCAAGTTCCCTATCAAAGATCTAGGAGGAGTGGTACAAATGCACAATATTCCCCCATCTACTCTACCAAAATTTCATGGTTTTGTAAACAAAGACCCATATACGTTCTTATTTGAGTTTGAAGTACTTCGTAGAGGATATGGTTATTTTACTAATGCTCAAAGGTTACATGTGTTTCCCCTTACTCTTAAAGAAACAACTCTTTGATGGTTCATGAGCCTTGGTGAGAATTGCATTCAAACATGGGAAGTGATCTGAATTGGATCCATGAATATTATTATAGTTCTACGACTGTATCAAATCAGGACAGACTTCAAACTTGTGAACAATGAGCTATCAGGAAGACTTTTGGATAGTGGTAGTTTGTAGCCAACAAGGAACGATGAGGACCTCGGTCAAAGTGCGCTGACCAAGGCCCATGGAGACAGTGCAGGATGTAAACTAGCAGTTAGGAAGTCTGGATTAGAAAATAGAGGCCGTTTCTGATAATCGCGCATTACTGGGAAAAACCCCTCAAAGTGGAAAGGCCCCAAGTGCTCGGTCACAAGGAAAAGCCGAAAACCATGGGAAAAGCGCTAAAGCAAAAGGCAGGTCCCACACCCCAAAACCGGCAGAATATCAAAGGCATGTTGGGCAATAAGTGGAATTGTCAGGAGACCCAACGATGCCATACAACGAACGACGTGTGTCTAGTGGATGAGAGAGAAAACCGCCTCTCATCGTGGGCTAACATCCGAGCAAGTCAACTGCACAATAAGAGTGAACATCATAGGATCTGGGGGCTCTATATTGAATGGTAGAGGATGCAACCAATGGGAAACTGGATTTGGAGGGTGAATTAAGCGACGATATATAAAAGACTGAAGTCCGATTTGATCGCTGAGCTAGCAGGATGAATTATTACATAGAGTAACCAAAATACCGAACCGTTTGAGGAAGAGCTAGCATAGTTTGTGGCAGGACAAGTGGCCACTTCAGTGTGAGACATTACACAGTGGTGATGATGCAGAGGTAGGGAACTCCAAGCAAATAGGAGTAGGTGATCCGAAGGGCGGAAGAGGAAATGAACAATCATGAGACGTATGGCTTTAAGCCATGAACAGACAGAGAACAAAAAAAGAGAGGAAAAAGAAAACACTACCAGAAAGAAGAGAATGGTGAAGAAAGAGATAGAAGAGATAGAACCAGATGTAGAGAGCCAAGTGCTTAGGGCCTTTCCATTTCGAGGGGTTCTTCCCAGCGATCCGTGATTATCGCTAATCGCGCATCAGAAACTGCCTCTGTCTTTTGATCCAGACTTCCTAACTACTAGTTTGCATCCTGTGCGGTCTCCATGGGCCTCGGTCAACATGCTTTGACCGAGGTCCTCTTCTTTCCTTGCTGGCTATAGACTGCCACTATCTAGAGGTCTTCCTGATAGCTCATTATTCACAAGTTTGAAGTCTGTCTTGATTTGATACAGTCATAGAACTCTAATAATTTTCATGGATCCAATTCAGATCACGGCCTTCCCACTAAAAAAGCTTTTGGACCACCAAAAGTTGGTTTTCAAGCATTGACTAAGTGAGGGTACAATTGTCTCACTTTCCCAATCTCTATCCATTTTTCACTGCTCGACTTTGAACCCTTGAGCCCAACTCTAAGGTACTCAACATCTCCCATGCGCATCACCCTTACCTTTCTGTCTAGAACTGTGTCTTCCTACAATTCATTAAGATATTCAGGTAACATGTCATCAATAGAAGGCAATTGACTCTGCTCTTCGAGATCCTCAATTAGTGAAGGTTCAAATAGTCTCAAGCAATCTGCATTTACGACTGAGTAGATGTGCATGTAGGCTAGTAGATCAAGGAGAAAAGCATTCTCACCAATTTTCTCAAGTATCTTAAAAGTTCCATACCTGATAAGCTTTAGCTTTTTACCTTCACCTTGTAGATCTCCTTGTTGATATACTACCAGACCTGGTCACCAACTTGGAAACTATGCTCCATCTGATGCTTGTCATGCCTGGCATTGTATTTGGCTTGGCTCTTTTCTAGTTGTTCCTGTACTGCCTGGTGGATCTCTTGGATTTGTTCAATGAACCTTGTTTACCTATCCACATCATTGTGTCCGTCAACCATGGTGTCTTTACCAAAGACAAAATCCAAAGGAGACCTTGGTGTGAAACCAAAATAAGTCTCAAAAGGAGATCTCTATGTAGAAGAATGTTTTTCTCTGTTGTAAGCATGTTGCACATAACACAAAAATTCATCCCAAAGCTTAGGATGCTTGCTGCAATATCCTCTAAGCAACTGGATCACTGTCCTATTAACTACTTTTGTCGAGCCATTAGTTTGTGGATGAAAGTTGTGCTTTTCTTCAGTTTGGTGTCCATCAGTTCCCAAAGACTTGACCAAAACTTTCCCACAAATCAGGTGTCTCGATCAGATACAATGGAAGTGGGTAATCTAAAATGAAACCATACATGTTGAAAGAACATTTTTACAGATTCTTCAGCTGTAATATCTTTATTACAAGGTATCAAAATACACATTTTGCTAAACCTATCCACAACAACATACAAATAATCATGACCTTTCCTAGATTTAGGTAGTCCTCCAACAAAATCCATGGAAACACTTTCCCAACGGTGAGAAGGAACTGGTAATGGAGTGTACAAGCCTAGTTTTCTATGGCTGGGATTGCTTTTAGCACACATAGTACACCCTCTTACATATCTAGAAACTGTCTCATTCATTTTTGGCCAATAACAAAATGTCTACAGTTGTGCAACTATTTTACTTACCCTAAAGACCTGATATTAGAGAAGTGTGTTCTTCTCGAATTATCTTTACTCTTTCAGTTTGTCGAATGCATAGCTTCCCACAATGATATAAGGGCTAGTCCTTTACATGATAATCCAATTCTTTTATTCGTTTTCCTTGACTTAAATTTGCATATACATCTTTAAAGTCTATATCTTGAGCATATTGTTCAATGTAGCTCTCATGTAACACAGAATTATGCTTAAGTCTTGTAAATTCATTTATAACGGGTCTAGATAACATATCTGCAACTTTATTGTGTATTATCTTGCTATATCTGATGACCAAATGAAACTATTGTAGAAACCCCATCCATCTATAGTGTCTTGATTGTTGCAACTTAGTTTGGGAGTGTAGATATTGAAGTGGTTGATGATCAGTATGTATTACTGTCTCTTTACACATTAATTAATGTTTCCACTTTTTCACACTCTGTACTAATGCATACAATTCTTTATCATTTGTAGGATAATTAACTACTGCAGAATTAAATGTCTCATAATGATAACATATGGGTTTACTGTGCTGTGTCAACACTAATCCCATGGCATAGTTACTGGCATCCATTTGGATCTCAAATGGCCTTTGAAGATCAGGCAATGTTAGTATAGGTGTTATACTAATCTTTTCTTTCAAGGTGTCGAAGGATTTCTGCTATTTGCCTCCCCACTGAAACACCTTTTTGAATCCTGTTAAAGCATGTAAGGGAGTTGCAATTAAGGAGAAGTTAGAAATGAACTTTCTCCAATATTGTGCTGCTCCTAAGAAGCTTCTAACTTCTGTAGCAAATTCGGGTTTGGGCCAGTTCACAATGACTACCACTTTAGAGGGATGTATCTTCAATTCACCACCCCCAACTATATGTCCCAAATAATTTAGACATGTTTTGCCAAATTCACATTTTGAGAGTTTAACTTAAAGTTTTTCCCTTTTCAAAATATCTAGTGTCTTCTTAACATGCTTTAAATGTTCTTCCCATGTTTTTCTAAATATCAAAATGTTGTCTAGATACACAATAACAAAATCATCAAGAAAAGGTCTGAGTACATCATTCATTAGTCTCATGAAAGTAGCAGGAGCATTAGTTAAGCCAAAAGGCATAACCAGCCACTCTTACAATCCCTGTTTTGTTTTGAAAGCAGTCTTCCATGCATCTTGTTCTACAACTCTGACCTGATGGTATCCACTATGCAATTCTAACTTGGAAAAATAAACAGCTTCTTTCAATTGATCTAAAATATCATCTATGTGAGGAAGGGGATAATGGTTTTTGATTGTTATCTTATTCAATTCTTGGTAATCAATGCACATTCTCCACGAGCCATCTTTCTTTCTCACCAAGATGATTGGTGACCCACATCGTGATGTGCTAGGTCTGATGAACCCTTTCTCAAGCAACTCTTGCACCTACTTCTTGATTTCAAAATTCTCTAAAGCGGACAACCTGTACATTCCAATGTTAGGCAATGGAGCATCTTGCTACAAAATAATATCATGCACTATTTCTTTTTTGGGTGGCAGACCATTAGGTTCTTGAAACAAAATATCATACTCTGAAACAACCTTTTCTAAATCAGCTTGTGGTTTAGCATTACAGCCCTCAAATATATTGGTTTTATCATATTTCTTTTCCTTTACAACCATCAGTAAGAATTTTCTGCATGAATTTATCATTCTTTTCATCTGCCCTGAGTTTATGAGAGTATAATTATTCTTGAGCTTATGAGCTCTTACAAAGTATTTGATTCCATCTTTAACAAGTAGATACTTGTTCTCAGCTCTATAGAAAATAGTTTTTTTGTCATACAAGTAAGGACTTCCTAAAACAATTCCGCATATATCCAAAGGAATTATGTCTAACTCAACCTCATCTACAAATGCTAACCCAAAAGAAAACTTGAGTTTGCATTGTCTAGTCACTTGTAGTCGTGCTTTATCATTTAACCATCCTAATGGGTATGGTTTCTTGTGAGGTGTAGTCACTGATCCCAATTTCTTTAAAATTGCTTGAAAAACTAAATTTACTTGTGAGCCACTATCAAACAAAGTATCAATCTTTTGATGTTTGGAAATAACTCGAATATGGAAAAGCTCATGTCTTTTTCTCTCATTTTCTTCATCAATAGTAGATTGTGTAGAATTACTAGTAGGTGCTTCAGAATTCTTACCTCTTATACCTGTGGCTGCAATAGTTGTTTCATCTCTTGAGTCTGACCCCAAATCTTTCTGAATAGCTACAACAGTCTTCTTCTTCTTGCCATCGAACTTCTTAGGTCTCAGCTCCAGATGCAGAATCCAATAGTGCTCATCATCATGCCCATCCTTCTTATGGTGAGTGCATGAAGAATTACTCTTTTGTGCAGTGTTAGCCATCCTTGTTTTCCATTTATGTTTTCTTTTCTCCTTATTCTTGCTTGCAGTGGGTTGGGATGATCCCCCAACTTTTGGACTTCCATTCTTTCCTCTAGCTTCTAGATGAGTAGCTTGAACAGATACCTCATCTATACTAGTGATATTAAACATGAGGATAGTGTGCCTCATGTAGCTATGTAGAGTACCAATGTACTTCAATAGAGTCTTAGGTGAGTCTAATGAGATTCCTAGAATCAAGGCTCTCTTTCTAAATTC
Organism: Pinus taeda; assembly: GCA_000404065.3. NCBI lineage: Eukaryota > Viridiplantae > Streptophyta > Pinopsida > Pinales > Pinaceae > Pinus > Pinus taeda. Next base: position 4,870 of record APFE030349918.1, on the reverse strand, counting down.
TTGGGTGTATCCTTGTACACTTTGCCCTTTCAATTGTCAAAGAGTTTTCCAGCTCATCATGGCTTGTTGCATGTAGGCCAATGGATAGAACTGCTTTTTGATTGCAGAAACAAATTCACTCCAAATAGAAATGGTCTTACCATGTCTTTTCATGTCAGCTTGGGTCCTGCCTTCCCACCAAACCAAGGCAGTGCCTCCTAGGCATAGGCTTGCCAGCTGAATCTTTCTCTTGTCTAATTCGATACTCTACACTCTACAATAAACATCATCTTGTCTAATCCAATTGTCTAGCTTTTTTGCATTCAACTCTCCATCATATATATGTAAATAAAATTTAACATCTATTTTAATCAAAGATGCCTTCCTTCTGTGTTCAGGGCTATTAGGAGGTGTGAGAAAGCTTTCTTCTTTCCCTTTGCCTTTTGAGATGTCATGGAGGAGAGACTCATCTTCTCCTTTGTCTTGTTTGGAGCCTGATGAATCTTCATCTTTATGTTTTCTAAAGTCCTTATACATTTCCTCTACCATGGACCTTAGGGCTAGGAAACTATCTAAGAATTGAGGGTTTGGCCCCACAGAACCTTCCTCTGACATTGTCTTCTGAGGATAGACTCTCCCAATTTTAGGATTAGTTTCAACCAACTCTCCTTCTCCTAATTTGAGCTTTGATCTAGTTAGCATTCAATAGTTAAATCCAACACAAGCTTGTCTAACCTTAATCCCCTAGAGCTCTGATACCACTTGATTTGAAAATCACTCGTGAGTGACCTTATTTAATTAATGAATGAATGAAGGTATTACAGACTCATGTGCTGGTGTGTGTCTATGTTATCTTAGGCAACGGATTGATAAGATTGCAAAATACATAGACACGGGAAAATGGAAAACAGTAAGAGAAGCATGGTAAGCAAACACAAGAACACAACAAATTAATAAGGAGTTCGCCCAATCCTCTTGGGCTACGTCTCCAGTCCAACTTTCAGTGGTGGCCTTCTTTTATTGTGTCTTAAAGCGGAGTTTTTACAATGAGGAGCTCAAATTGAGTCTCCCAAAATAGAGGATGCTCAGTAGAGTGGTTCTTGGATTCCCCAAGCCACTAGAGTGCACAGACTCTTTCTTACTAAGTCTTGACTTCAACTGGTCTTGATGGGATGAGTCCAATTTGGTACTCAGTTCCTGATAGATATCCTCACAAGGATTGTTTGAACCTCTCAAGCCTTCTGTCTACTCAATGATACCTTAGCTCTGCAGGTCAACTCGGCTCTCTGCATCTTCTTCTGTCTCTTCTGTCTCCTTCTTCATTGTTCTCTTCTTTTTGACAGCGTTTTTTTTTCTCTCTTTTCTTGTTGTCTGTCTATTCATGGCTTAAAGCCAATACGTCTCATGACTGTTCATTTCCTCTTCCACCCCTTCAGATCACCTGTTGTTGTTCACTTGGAGTTCCCTACCTCTGCATCATCACCACTGTGTAATATCTCACAAGGAAGTGGCCACTTGTCCTCCCACGAACTGCTCCAGCTCTTCCTAAAATGGTTCGGTATTTCGGTTACTTCGTTTAATAATTCATCTGCCAACTTAATGGTTAAATCAGACTTGAGATTTTTATATGCCGTTGCTTAATTCTCCCTCTAGATCTGGTTTCCCATCAGGCGCATCCTCCGTTGTTAGATATAGAACCCCCAGATCCTACGGTGTTCATTATTATCATGCGGTTGACTTACTTAGACATTGGCCCACGATGAGAGGCGGTTTTCTCTCTCATTTGCTGGACATGTGCCATTCATTGTATGGCATCGCTGGGTCTCCTGATAATTCCGCTTACCACCCAACATGCCTCCGATATTCCATTGGTTTTGGGGCGTAGGACCCGTCTTTCACTTTAGTGCTTTTCCCATGGTTTTTGGATTTTCCTTGTGATCGAGCACTTGAGGCCTTTCCATTTCGAGCAATTTTTCCCAACGATGAGTGAATCGCGCTATCAGAAACTGCCTCTGTTTTTTGATCCAGACTTCCTAACTGCTAGTTTGCATCCTGTGTAGTCTCCATGGGCCTCGGTCAACATGCTTTGACATAGGTCCTCATCATTCCTTACTGGCTATAAACTGCCACTGTCCAGAGGTCTTCTTGACAACTCATTGTTCACAAGTTTGAAGTCTGTCCTGATTTGATACAGTCACAGAACTCTAATAATTTTCATGGATCCAATTCAAATGACATGAACAATGTATTCTTGGAGAAGTACCAAACCTGCTACCAGGTCAGTGAAAATATTTGTGGAATGATACAAGGGGAAGATGAATGTTTGGAGGGCTATATGGAGCAACTTCGATATAACCCTCAAAAATCAAAACATAAACATTTGGAAAAAAAAAGTCCTTGAAAATACTACTACTTTAAGGAATCAAAGATGAATTTTTAAAACCTTTAAATCTAATAGGATCAGGTGATGTTTTTCACTTTAGATATGATGATTTTTGTAAATTATGCATTAGGTATTCAAGAGGAATCTCCAAATATGGTAAGAATTCTCAAGAACTTTCCTCTCAATTTTTTAAATTTGGGACAAAAATAGGAGTTACAAAATCCTCTCTAAATTTAGAATTGGATGATTTGTAGGAGGAATGGAAGTAGTGTAAGTAGGATCACTTGATAAATTATTTCCCATCACTACTAGGTTTTCAACAAGTATTTAAGGAATCAAGTAAGGAAATAAATTGACCACGAGGTATAACTCAAAACTCGTCATCATTTAATACTTAAAATAATATATATTGTCCCCAACAAGTTCCTCAACAGATGTATAACCTTATAGTTTCATGGTAAACTTGTAGCCCTCCTCTCATTCAATATCCCACTTTATGGCCACTGTGGCCCTCTCCCTTGAACCAAATATTTCTATAACCTCAAGGATCGTTTGTAGCATCCTCTCTAGAGAAGTTCCCCATGCAGAACCCATTACCTGAGCCACAGCAGCTACAATTCATGTCCACTGCACCACCATGTTATCCTTAATTATGGTCCCAACCATTTGTGCAACCAAACCCTAATTCCAACTATCAAGTGGCACATCAATATAAAACACCTATTTTTCCTACTCACTCCCCTATCGAATGTAATGCCATATATTTTAGAGATGGGAGACGAGTGAATTTAGAAACTTCCCCTATGACTACAATTCATTTACCACGGTAAGAAATTTTAACCCATAAACCTTTAGAGGAGCAATCTATTATTGGAACTTATTTCAAAACTCTTGTTGAAGCCCATGAACAATATTAGGAGAAAAACCCTAGAATTTCCCTTAAGCATTCTTATCAAGTTGTGGAACACTTATACAAGTTGGAGAATCATGAATATGTGTGTCCTATTGAAGCCTTGTATGAAACAGTTGTAATCATACCTCATTCCCTCATCATTCAAAAACTCTTGGTACCATATCAAGTAAAGAGGTTGGTTTCACATACTTTGGTATGTGTTAAAGTCTACTTTTTTAACCTAACTGTGAGTATATTTAGTATTATGTTAAGCACATGGTTACACTGGAAGTAATCCGACACCTGAAGGAGATATTCCTCTCTCTAAACTAGGGTAGGGTGGTATAAAAACAATAAATGAAAATTCCATCTGAAATAAAATTGTTATAATAGCACTCTTGAAACTACAATTCCCTAAGGCACAATTATTGAAATTTCCATTATTATGCACTCTTGTGGTGAGCCTTGTAAGAAGCAATTCATTCTTAATGCCTCATTATTTTGTAAAGTGACTATAATTGATGGGTTGGCTTCTGTTCATAATTGTTTGGTAATCCATTGAGTTAGTCAGGGTGACTTATCATTATTATGCTTAATAATTTCCACTTATAAACCCAAAACCCTAACCTTGTCCTAGTCACTTGATAAAGTTATTATACAAGAAATATTTTCAAGTTTTTCTTCTAAGGCATTGATGAAAAGCCTCCTATGGTGGACCACTGCTATAAAACCTTAATGAGCTCTCATGATAACCCTGGCATGATTAACTCGAGGAATCCTTCAGTCATTATTTGAGATGCTTTATTTAAAATGATTCTTTAGGGTAGCAAGCCCAACCAGTAAAGATTGGTCATTAAAAAATTTTCACACCATTCCTTTCTCTTAAGGAGGAAATTTTCCTCCCAACCTATTAAGAAACCTATTTAAGGTTGATCATAATCATACTTTAACATAAAGAGATTAATTAAGGGATAGGAGGTCTCATTACGAGCCAACTTATCATGTTCATAGGTCCTAACGAGAATGACATTACCGCTATTGGTCACCAAGCCAGGGTAATGGCTTTCAGTTGAAAATATGGAAGACAAGAGGTATCATCATGCATCAACTTATTCATTCTTGTTATCTATTTTGAATGGCACTGTCGTTAGCTGGTTACCAATCTAGGACAATGACCTTTAGTTTTCTAAACAAATGTGAATGCTTTCAATTGACTCTGAATCTATATTTAATAGATGGGACACACACATTTCATTGGGTTAAAAGGCATCCATGTCGAGGCTATAGACACTTATTGGTTACAGTGCCATGTCTATGGTATTAAAGTTAATTTTATTTAATGGTTTACTTGGTCATTTCTATCTTTCCCTGAAATCATTATCATATATCTTTGAGAATGGATTTAAGATCCTTTCTGTAATTTTATTTGTAGTTCTATCTTTAAAAAATATCAAGGTTTCATGGATGTGGGACCCTTGGAGTAGGTGATTCACCTTTCTTGACCAAGAGGAGCTTCAGTTATATACTTGGGTAACGGTAAGTGTTGTGTGTGGAGCATGATTGTTCAGAGGTCTTTGTTTCAGCGGGATGTATACCCCAGGAAGTTTTGTACACCC